>JAZHYW010003923.1:0-20224 GCA_037355805.1 Ixodes ricinus | reverse complement strand
CCCTACTGAAAAAAATTATATGAATCTATATAAGAACTGATATGAAATATCCAAAAACTGATATGCGACATATGAAACTGATATGAAATACCCAAAAACTGATATGCGATATATAAAACTGATATGAAATAACCAAAAACTGATATGCGGCATATAAGAACTGATATGAAATATCCAAAAACTGATATGCGACATATGAAACTGATATGAAATACCCAAAAACTGATATGCGATATATGAAACTGATATGAAATAACCAAAACTGATATGTGGCATATAAGAACTGATATGAAACATATGCCAACTGATATGAATGTGTCCAATAAACATATCAGAAATAATTTCATATAATGTTTTTCAGTATACGACTTGCCGCAGTGGAGCGGCTTAATTTACTGGCTTTCAAATAATTACGGCATGAGCGTTTACTTTTTATTAAGAGATTCATCCCCTGAGCCGTTCAAAATACTCTCAGAGGTATGACATCACTGAAAAAAATCCAACATGCTGAGAATATTATTTATTGCTTAGGTGGTCACCGAAAAACTCCGTACTTACAAAACGACCTGTATAAAAGGCGGAAACGCAGAGCTCAGAAGTAGTTATTGGGTGTGCTGTTGTATTCATGTTTGTTGTGCCGTGTATGTGTATACGCTCAATGTATATATTCAGCTGATGCTAGTGGTATGCGTAATGTATCTAGATGGTGGCGTGAGTAAATAAAAATATTTTTGTAGCGCATGAATGGGGTGGTATTTAGCGCCACCTAGCCTAGTGTAACTGATATGCGGCATATGAAACTGATATGAAATAATAAGTTCTGATATGAAAAATTTGTCCAATAAACATATCAGAAATAAATTCATATAATTTTTCAGTAGGGTGAAGCTCCTGCGAAAAGTGTAGACGACTTGCTCTCCGCATATAATCAATGACAGTTTATGAAGGGTAAGGCGTTTCAAGTTGGTAACTGAATGTTTAAGAAACGCAAAAAGTAGAAGCACTTATGACTCCGCACTGAATTAGATTGCGGATTTAGCCGGAAAAAACGCCTAAAATACATCCGGAAGCAAAAACTGTGCATATACAAAGCCACGGCTTGTGCATCTCAAACTGTCAGCAACGATAGAACATATACACGTTCAGGCCCTCGAGTCACTTCAAGAGCACAGTGATGTCGGTACATATAAATAGACAAGATCATGACGATCCCCAGCTAGCAGAGGTCGCTGGGCCAAGATTTGGCAATGGTCTGGAATTGTGGGGTCTTGAGAAGCCTGAAGAAGCCAAAGTGGAGCCAAATCTGACCTTCTTTGGCAAGGGATGTCCTGGCCCCAATCGTCCAGACAAGTGCCAGATATACGCTTAACTGCCCAGTAGTTTGGCTGTCATCTGGCATCTTTGAACCAAAAGAGGCGAACAAGTGCCAGAGTTGGGTTTACTGTTTGTAGTTCGACTGCCAGCTTGCATTTTTGGGCAGAAATCGCCACACAAATGTTAGAGTTGGGCTTCACTCCCCAATAGTGCAGCTGTCCATCTCATTGGGCCCAAATCATCACACAAGCGCCAGAGTTAGACTTACTGTAGGGCAGTTCGGCTCTTATAGTTGGGCCAAAATCGCCGCACCAATATCGCAGTTGGGCTTCCCTTCCGTAGTTCGGCTGTCATCTGGCGTCTTTGGGCCCAGATCGCCCCACAAGTGCCAAAGCTAGGCTTACAGCCTCGACGCTCGCGTCTCACGGAAATCTTTGGTCGAAAATCGCCAGACAAGTGCCAAAGTTAGGCTTCACATCCTGCTAGTTCGGCTGTCATCTGGCACCTCCGGGTCAAAATTGCGTAACAAGCGTCAGAGCTAGGCTTCTTGCCTGGAATTTCCGTGGTCGTCTTGCGTCTTTGGTTGGAAATCGCCAAACAGGTGTAAGACTCAGGTTTTATTGACTGGAAGTACGATTAGCATCTGACATCTTTCGACCTCAATTCTCGAACAAATGCCAGAGTTAGGCATTAGGGGCGGGTACCGTTTACGCGGGTTCATTGTTGCTTGAGGATGGAGGACCGACTAGGTGTTGGTTGGCGGGAGAACGGTCGCCGACTTCATTAAATACAAACGGAGTTTAAGTCTGCCCTCGACTTTTACAGCGCAATTCTCAGGCGCCGTTTGCGGGTTCAGCGGTGTCGGCGTCGGCGTCGGCGTCGGCGTAACCGCTCTAAATTTATTGGGATGTTTGACGTCATGTGACCTCAACATCAATTCAATTCCCCGCTAAGTTTAGCAAGGAAATTTAGTTTTTCCGCTAGATATCGCGGGAAACTTGACGTCACGTGACTTCAATACCAATTCAAGTCCCCGCTACGTGACCTCAACACCAATTCAATTCCCCACCAAATTTAGCGGGTAAATTCTCTTTCTGCGCTATTTTTAGCGGACATTCAAGTTTTCCGCTAGGTTTAGCGGGAAAATTGACGTCACGTAACCTCTACACCAATTTCATTCCCCGCTAATAACCTCAGCACCAATTCAATTCCCCGCTAAATTTAGCAGGGGAATGCAGTTTCCACTTCTGATTTAGCCAACGAGGTAGAGGGGCTTAGAGTGATAAACCGGAAGTTCGGAAGTGGCACCCCCGGTTGCCGCCATTTTTTACGCAAAAGTGACCACACGTCACGTGACCTCACAAGAGCCGTGACGTCACCGGTAAGATGGCAGCGCCCAGAGCTGGGGAATGCGAGTTTGTTCGGTGCGCGGTAGCCGCGATGTGTAGCTGCTTTCCGACGACTTCGGTCTTCTTCGTGCTCGGTGACGCAGGTATAATGTGAAAATATGAAGAAATGAGACTTTATTACCTTTTCCTGCAAGATCGCCATGTATCATCTGGATATTAACACCTGCGAGACAGCATCAGCCGTATCGCCGTACCGGTGCTCGGATTCCCGGATATGTTCGAGGGTCGATAGAACTTTGAGTGCTTTTAGCATGCAATTTTCGCTTTCTTTTAGCTTTGTTTGAATGTTGGGATGTCTGAGAATCGACGCGAAATGTATACGTCGGACGTAGGGCCTAGGGAATTCGTTTCAGCCCTAGGTAACTGCATAATCACAGCCAACCTTTAGCGAGGAAGCTCCTGCGATTTTTACGTTTACGATATAACGTTTACGTTTACGTTATAACTCCTAGCATAATATATTCGCATTTTTCTAGGTTCGTTTGAACGTCTGAGAATCGAAGCGAAAGGTATACGTCGCGTGAGGACCTAGGGGAAGTTGTTTCAGCCCTGCGTCACCGAATAACCATAGAAACTTTTGGCGAGGAAGCTCCTGCGATCTTTAACCTTTTGTGCTAGTCGACGATTCTACATTCGATCGCTTTTCTTCCTTTTTTTGTGAGTGCGAATTGCACACTTATTTTCAGCTGCGAGGATGACGTTTTTATTGAGTGTGGGGATGAATAAATCGTTGCAGGCACCTGCTTCAATGCTATTCGACTTGCTATTTTTGGTGTACGCATAGATTAATTGCACATTTTTCTCTTTCGTGGGTTTTATTGCAGCAATACTTTTTTTCATCAAGAGTGCATTGTATTAGTCGGTCAGTTATTTACTTGTTCTAGTTACCTGTACAAGATGATTCATATTTGTGTTCACCCCCTTGCCCGAAAAGCAGTCTTGTTGAAAAATGTTGACTACCATTCCTTTCGGTCTCTTCAATAGACTTCTTTCTAAAGTGTGGGCTGCCTATATTTCGTATTACCATAACCTGGAAAAAGGCAACCGCCACAGCCCCCTCGTGCCAATCAGATTGACGGAGTGAAGGAATGTGACAAATCTGTGCTGACGAGCACTCTGATGATATGTTGTCGTGTGCCTCTCTCCAACATGCATATTGACTCACCGAGACTGTAGCCTTCGTTGCTTGCCAAATTGTGATGGAACGAATTACAGTAGTTACTACTCTAATTGCCTAAGGCCTTCATACTTTGGGCATTTGTTCGACAAGAATGTTATGTCCGCCATCACTGTGAACTCGGCTGAGCGCCTATTAGACTCAAATGCTGCATTAGCGTTCGACGTGAACTGGGCTTTGCATCGAAAAAAAATGGCAACAGTTGTGTTGCTTGATGGGGTTTTGCAAAGGGTCTATTGTGTCATATGTATTGAAAGTGTCCTGCTATATAACAATGCATGAACACATACCATTAAACTAGATGCTCAGAGGTGTGTTTGTTTTTTGCAATTAACAAGTTACAGCAGTGTGCTTCAATGTTATTAGCATGTGCGTAGTTTTAAGTATCCTCTCTGCAGTGCCTACAAAGGCCCCTGGAGAGAATAAATTAATAAATAACATTTTCACATCACTGGAGTTGGTTTTCGGATGCGCCATATGTTCAGGAGAAGTGGAACGAGTGCAGCCCAATGCAACCAGTCTGGCATGTCCCATTAATTAATATTGAGGGGTCAGAGATGCGAGTGTACTCAAAAGTTCCAACATGTGCGGTGAACAGAATTCTTTGTGTAGAGACTCTGAAGGCATAAAGGCGAGCGGAAATATGTTTATTAGGTTAGTGTATCAAATATGTTGATTTCCACTTGATTACGTAACTATTGGTTCTTTGCAAACGGTTCCATAACGAGTTCTTTCTGCGACAGTCTCGTGTCAGGCGTTCAGTCATAGTACCTGTGCTGCTTGTTGTCGGATGACGCTCCTGGCACGTCGGTGTTCAGTTTGGTCGAGTGGCAACTTTGACCGACTGATGCCGTCTTGCAATCATACGTCATGTGCGGCCACTGACATCTGATGCACTGAAGCTGCAGTGCTGGCTTCTAATCCGCAAAGTTTCCTGGTAGTTTTCTGCATCAATGCAGCAAGCTCGGGCATGTATGAATGCTTCGGCGTTGGGGTGTCTCGTTGAATCGGCATTGAATAGTAACGGGTAGCCGATGATGGTCGTCGTGACTTTGTGGCATAAGTCGCCCTCGGATCGTCAGATGCCGCTTCGCTCGAAGAAGACTCCAGATGAATAGCCTGTCGAACTTGTTCCGAAACAATCTCGGCAATCAAAATAAAAGCCGGGCAACTGATGGCAGGAAGTAGCTTCCTGATCTCCGCCCGGACAACGTCGAGGATGTCAAGGATGCCTGGGAGGCTGGCGTCGAAGTCGCAGCTGGACGACTCGAGTGTCGAGAAGCTGGGGAGTTGTTGATAGTGACAGGCTCGGGCCTGCAGTGTACATTCAATGTTGGAAGCCGCGGTGATGTGAACCCTTCGACTGTTGTCGTGGAGTTGCGGACAAGGCTGCCGGAGGTGTTGTACCTCACATGAGGGACATGGGATTTTTAGCTTCTTGTCTTCTATAGAATCAGGGTTGGCGTGGGTGCTCGATCAAGCCCAAAACATCTTCCACGAAGGCGGTGACGCTCTCGTTGGGGCCGCATCCTGGACAGAATCAGGAATTCGGCTCTCCCGGCCAATGTTGGCTGATGAACGTGCACTTCAGCTCGATCTTGCAAACTTCCTACGACGTTAAGGAGGATTCGTTGTTCTCAAACCAGTGCCTGGCAGTTTCTTCCACGAGAAGTATAGCTTCTGCAGGAGCTGGTTGTCCATCTACCTACTGTGGCGGGCGACACGGTCATATATTTCAATCCAGCCCTCGACGTCTTCATACACTTTGCGTGAAAGGGCATCAGAGTGCGAGGTGCGACGGGCATGCATACGATGATGGGAGCGGACGTGGTTCGTTGTTACAGGTTTGCCATTGTTGGCTTAGTCAGCTTCGGTTTTTCTGGCAAAAGACCGAATTCCGGTGGTTCCTGCTGGTAGCAGCGACTTGCTCGGATTTCAGGTTCTTCGTGGTGCATTTCCAAGGTTCGTCCTTGCGGTACTCGCTCGTCTTGCGGTTTTTCTGCCGGGCTTGGGATAGGACTTAGTTTACGGCTCGCCGGGCGTTTAGGACGCGGGATAATCCGCTACCCGTGTCTTAATTGTTATCGGGCAACTCGGCTGAGGAGCCGCCAGGGCCCACACAGAGTGAAGGGCTATGGGTAAAGTGTGCAGCACCTCCACCAGAACATACGATGACAGCTGAGCATGGCCTGGAACTTTCCAGAATAGTAAATATTGATAGAAAATAGGACTGGAGCAAGCATCTGTGACAATATAACAAAACAGACAGAAGAGAGTCTATCCTGACCACTAAAAAGCTGCATTGTTTTAGAGGCATTCTGTTCGAATAAATCCTCTCCTTCGGGGTTTGGCGACTGCCGTGGACGAACTGAACTGAAATGGATGTGGAACCACTTTTCTGGTAATGAGCCGCTGCAGACTGTCGTCGCAAAGCGACGTGAACGGGTGGACTGGGTAGGTAACACGCGCGATGAAATGTCCATACAGCTTGCAATTCGCGTACCGAGTGTTGATGAAACTTGTGTCGACGAAACGTGCGACAGACAAGCGGAATCAATACCAACTGCAACACCTGTGCTCCGTGAAAGTGCACGTCTACGCCATAACAATTTAGGAAGCAGCATAGCATCACCTAAGGCACGGCACAGGAACTACCAACTTGAAGCACTTGAAGGCAGCTCTCCAGTGCGCCGCACAACCAAAGTGAGCCTTCGGTCATTTGAACGAAGCGGCACCAGGATTGCACACTGCCAAGCACGACTCACGCAATTTCCGTCGCTAAACTGCGTATCCAAACATATTGCACACGCTTCACTGCAGACCTCGAAGATTCCGATGGTCAACGAGAGCACAGAAACGTCGCCTTAAAATTTACTTGCGGTATCCGAATCAATCCGAGGTCCGAGCAACGTAGGGCCGATTGTCTCTTTCGTGGCAATATCCCCGTCGGTCACCAGCGAAATGCACACCGTTCCTCCTTCTGTTCACGTTATACCTACGTCCGACACCACGCTGAACTCTGAAGTCGCTTTCGACCGGCCTCATATGACGGCTTCCGCGTCTGAAATCAACTCGCCGACACGAACGACAACAAACAACGCATCCGACAAGCTCCGGCCCAGCTGGGACCAGCCGCTGCCTGGGCGCTGCCATCTTTCCTGTGACGTCACGTATTTGGTTTGGTCATGTGACGAGTGGTCAAATTTGCGTACAATGGCAGCCGCCTTATGGGGGTCACTTTCGAGTGCAGACCGGAACCCCGGTTTATCGCTCTAAGCCCCTCTACCTCGTTGGATTTAGCGGACAAAGTCAGTTTCTCCGTTAGAAGTAGCGCTCATTCTAGCGAAGAAATTGAATCTCACCGCTAAATTTATTGGGGAATTGAACAGGTGTTGAGGTTATGTAGCGGGAAATGGAGTTTGTGTTGAGGTTACGTGACGTTAATTTTCCCGCTAAATCTAGCGGAGAAACATAACCTATACCCGCTAAATTTAGCGAGGAATTGAATTGGTGTTGAGGTCATGTAGCGGGAAATGGAGTTTGTGTTGAGGTTACGTGACCTTAATTTTCCTGCTAAATCTAGCGGAGAAACTTAATTAGTCCGCTAAGGGGACGAGACAGCAAGTATTGTGACGTCATTTTCCCCGCTAGATTTAGCACGGAAACTAAATTGGAGGAGGAGGGGAGAGGATGGGATGGAGGAGGAGGAGAGGGGAGGGAAGAGGAGAGGGTACGGAGGAGGAAGAGGAGCATACCCTCACCTGCTCCTCCTCAAGAGCTGCGCTCTAATTTTGCATTACAAAAATTTGTAAGCGTCTTTCATTTTTAAATCTTTTTTGGGTGTCTTGTGATTTCTACACCCTAATAGTGGGCAGAATGTTTTGCCGTGGCTGGACCAGATAACGTACTTTGCAAGCGCTGAATGCGCCGGATTGTTGAACTCCGCCCATAGGTACACAGGCGGCATGCCAATGTCCGGTAGGAGAATTACAGGCTCTGACGGACGCGCTGTGAAACTGATTCGACGTTACTGCAACCATTGCCATCTAGCGAGCGATGCGCTAGACTAATTTGCGCAGGTCTCTTCAGCACATGCCATTATTAGGCGACGTATTTCAAGAGCTAGCGTAGCTCTGTGATATCTTGAATTGTGATTGATTACTGCCAAAGACCGGGGACAAACTAAGTATGAGCGGCCTTGCCTTTGTGGTACCACGCCCGCTTCACACCTGGAGGAGCCAAAATAAAATCTTGGCAAAGCCGAATTTCTTTTTCATTCTTTTTTTTTTAAAGCCTTTGGTGATATCCACGTGTCTGATGACATTTGAATATTGTGTTTTGAGCACTTATTTTATTAATTTGTATTTGTTGCGGAACGCGTGAAAGAGCACTCTTGTTGCAAACCAAAGAAACTCAAAGCTTCGGCATGCCATTGTGATTTCTTTGGCATTTTTGGCACATATATGTCACTCCAGTGGAACCTGTTACCAGAGTATTTTTTTATTCGTGACGACGTGGGACCATTTATCTAAGGAAATGGTCTTGATTTTTAATGTTGTTTATGTTCAATGTTTATGTATTTTCTTTATTGACAGCCCAGGTTGTATATTCAAGTGTTCTGTTTTTACTTTATTAAGCTTATTAATCCATAGGCTGTACCTGCTATAATGCCGAAGCTTTCGACGCTGCAGGTTTTTTTCTGTAAATAAAATAAAAATAAATTTAAAAAAAATCAGAGAAAAGCTCGGCTTTGTTACGTCCCCGAATCCCAAATTTGAACTTGTTTTGGAAGTTACGGCTTAAGTATGGCACTATACTTCGACACTCCTGTGGCGGACCTCAGAAAAGCCGAATATTGACATGCTAAGGATCACCGAACAAGGGCTATAGTTAGGCAAACTACTTCGGCACTATCAAGCGCCATGGAGGGAAACCCAACTCGGTCAAAGATGGGCGCTTACGTTTGTCATGCGTTTTTTTCTAATTAGTCATTTCTCTTACATACAGACGACGACTATGTAAATATTGTACGTGTGATTTTGGGCAGGACTTCAGGTGTTTGTGTTCATGGGCTAAATTTTATGCTAAAAAAGTAACGATCGAGTGGGACGAAAATTCTTTACACACATGCCAACACTGCTAAATTACCTCAGTTGCGAACCCCCCCCCCCAACCCCCCTTCCCCCTCTCACATCAGTCTGGCTCCGGTCGTTTGAAAGGCCATCTAGATTTTCGTTTAAAAAACATGTCTTTTCAATAGAGTACGGTGAAACGCCACCTAGATGCCGTGCTTCGAAGCATACGTATTCCATAGAATGCACTACAGTTACTATAAAAGCTGTCCGGCGCATCTAACGCTACGAGCTTAAGTATCATTTTAGAGGGGTAAGCCGGGACCCACGGCCTGTAGCGGAATAGGAACCCCCCCCCCCCTGCCTCCCCGGTTGCCGCCATCTTGCCTGTTTGCCACATTAGGGTTCACGTGACGTCAAGATGGCTCCGCCCAGAGGTGGGCCAGATTAGATTGGCCAGATCACGGTCAGCAGATGGGCCTTCTGGGGCTGTGTTGCAATCTTACTCGAATGGATCGAAGTTACTCCGGCGGATCATGTCACGTGACTAGACAGAGCAACTGAACGCGGGTAGGTTTTCGAACGCCAAGATACAGAACCTTTACCCTCGAGTGAGATCGAATAAATTTTGGAACACGCGGCGCTGCTGGTCGTAATTTGGACTATCTGATGTGGCAAACGGGCAAGATTGGCAGCAACCCGGGGGGGGGGGGTATTTTTGGCCGCTGGTTTTCCGATCAGAGTTTACTCAAGCTCGTTGCTCGAACGACTGGAGGCTAGCCCTGAGGGGAGATGGGGAATACTTCTTGTGCACGCCGCGTTTATGAGCAGTTCCGAAACTGAGCTAATTTAATAACAATGACACAAGCCAAGGCAACATAAATCATACACAGCCCATAGTAGGTAAAGAATAGGGATCTAAAGATGAGGCAATCTTAGTCACAATCACATATACGTACTCATTACTAGTCGTGGTTAACTGTAACAATTAAAATTTACCAAGCGGTCGATTGGGAGTCGAATCCCGGACCGTGCGACCCGCAGCCCAGCACCTTTGCTCGGAGCCACGAGAGGAGGCGAAACAGACCTCAAACAGCAGGGCCAATTATGGCTCCCTGGAGAACGCGGGAAGCGGCGAACGACGGCGCCTGCAGCTGGCTCCCGAATAACGAATCGTAGCTCCCCACCTGATCCCACAACGTCCCGGGCAGATCATAAGGCTCCAACAGATAGCAAAGTAGTCGTATGACGCCACGCTTTATCACAGAACCCAATAGATATATTAAAGGACTCAATGGAACTCCTCTCCTGCGAGTATTTTAGTTACACGTGGGGCTTCTGGAAATCCTAGAGCTCTAGCGACCGCAAACGCTACGTTCGTCCTTGGTAAAAAAAAGAAAAAAAAGTAACTTGTGTTATTTACCAGGAGGGTACATTCTGCATTGCTTATTTTGCATTAGACAGCGCGCATTCAGCGCCAAGTCCTCCCCCGGTGGTGTTTGGACACCCCCGTCCAAGAGAACCCTCACGCATCGCGGTGTCGAAGCTTTTGCGCTGCTCCGAGGTAGAGGGCTGCATGACAGGTTTTGTGCACTCCCCGGGTGTCTTAAAATAATCAGGACAAATGTACTTTCAAAATTCAACGGCTAAAAAAAAATGGTCGATTCATTTTTAAGAACGATTTACGTTTTCCCATATCGTTTAACATGGTCCATCTTGTAATAATATGTTTTATTAGAACTTCAATTGCAAAACACTATTCTTCGATAAATTTAAACGTTAAATAACGTATTTTATCTAATTATGGTTTAGATATTTGATGCTAATTCCACCTTCTAATGTCCGTCCAGCCCAATAAGCACCCAGCGGCGACGATACCTTTGCTTCGATCGCCGTCATACTTTTTTTATTCATTATATAAAAATAACGTGTACATAGATATACACCAACACGCGCGTCTGACGTCACACCGCTGAGGTGGCGCTGCTGTTGACACGGTGCAGGAGCAGACGCTTCACGTGAATCCAATCTGATTTCAGCGCATTCGCAGCGCCCGCACATGGTGTGCTGTGAACGAACGCGAGCTTGTTTTGATACAGCGCGTTGACCTACATATTCTAGGTTGGGCAGAGTCGAGACAATTTTTTTATCGCGAGTTGTTTTTGTTTTGTTTTTGTTTTTTTCCCTTCCCGGGAACAGATTTTGTAATGGTGTTTTTTATTTTTTTATATCGGTGGTAAAATACGTTTACGACGATCGATTCGATCGCAATCGTCTGCCAGGGACAGATATGTCGTTACATTTGTAATTCGAAACGGGCTGCCATGTTTCTTTAAAAAAAGAAGAACATTTCGGTGTCCGGGTTTACAATATATAGAAAACGCCCTTTGGAGAATGGAATCTTGGGAAGTCGCGCGCTATTAGTCGAGTTGTTTTACAACATTTTCGGGCCATTTCATTTCGAATCGCGCAGGATAAAAAAATAATGTCCTAAAAGCCCCTGAAAAAAAAAAAAGAGGCGTATGTTAGACTTATTTTTCACTAAGACGAAGCTAAAAACAGTTTTTACGTCATATTTTTAGTTTTTAATTGTTGACTTCTAAACGAGCAAAAACGAATTTTTGATTAAATGTACAGCGCAAACAGACAGGACAAAAGAGGGAAGACACTATCAGTGATTGTGTGTTTTCTATCTTCTGTCCCAACTCTTTGCTCAGTATGTTTTAGTCATCGTGCCTAAACAACACAGCCAAGTTTCCATTTTGAGGGAATTTCAGAATTTATGGGATTGCCACGGGTCGCGTATTTGGAAGGTTCTTCGCGCTCAGACCGATATAGTAGAAATAAAGTTATTTCAACAACAACAAGAAAAAACTACTATAAATAATAGAAAAATATATAAAAGTACAAAATTAAACCTTTATTTTCTAAAAAAAACTTGTTTTTTCAATTTGTTTAAAGAGCCGTCGAAATGGTATTAAACATCAAGTGAAGCAAAGGCAAAATCAGACAAATTCATACATTTAAAATTACGACATATTTGAAGTTCTATTTAGGGAGTCGAGGCTTGGTCCCCGTCATTTGTATCCTATTAATTGATTATTTCTCTTCAATTTAACGCATAATTTATCAAAGTAATGCTGATATGTACAGTCGGCACGGAATGAAACGCGAACAGTGGGTGCATGGTTTTCGCTAGATGCTGCACCACCTGAACCAGATGGGAGCTGCAAGAAGATGGCTCCTCCTTCGATGTGTTAGACTCTTGCTCAGTGCATCCAAACCTTCGGTGTTGCGTCTCTAGGTGACTCAGCGTGGGTCGAAAACCATGCGCTCCTTGTTCGCGTTTCATTCCGTGCCGACTGTACATAGATGGCATGTTTAATAGATAAGGGGTTCTACACATTTTCTGTTTATGAACTTAAACATGCGGGTATGTAAGTATTTGTACTCCCGTGTATATTAATGAGTATCTTTGCCCAGCCCACAGAAAGGTTATATATATATATATGTATACTCTAAATGACTAAATTTTCAGCGAGGACCTAATCTTCACGAATTTCGCGAATCGCCTACAAACGCGAAAAATACGTTTAAACTGCTTCGAAAAATTACATCTTTTATGGGAGGCTTTGTAGGGATCCATATTTTTGTGTAGAGCGCCTGCGCAATATTGAATTGCATGGAAACATCGAACATATTCGAGTTTCCTTGTTCTGAAAAAAGGAAGAAAAAAGCGCCTCAAACGATGTGTCTTGTCTGGGAAACAATGGAAGCAACCGACTCTGGGTAAAATAAAGGACCACGTACAAAAGACGTCCTAATGGCTTTTTCTTCATTTCAAATACAAAACTGTAGGCGAAGCCATTTATAAAAAAACCAAAACAACTTACAACAGAAATACAAATCATAATTGAGGGCCTCTCCTTGACGACTAAAGTAGTAAGGAAAAACAAGACGCCTCCTGGCAAGCACCCAAGCAGCGCTGCTGCGTTCAGACTAAAGGCCGTTTTCTTTATAGTGGAAGAGAAAACTTGTCCGATGCTGTCATTGAAATGGTTCAAACTTTTAGTTGCCGAGTGAGATGGGGTGATAAGGGCTCCGAAGAGATGCCATCGAGAGAAAGAACGTCGTAATACCCAGTTTCCTTCAGAAATGGTCGTCTGGGTACGGATTACATGGGAGCGAGAAAAAGGTACAAGAAGTAGGAAAAACACACACACACACACATGAAGCCAAGCACCCTCATAAAGTGTCAAATGAGTTTTGTAAAACAACCAAAACTTGTGGGTTTTTCTTTTTTTTTTGGGGGGGGGTGGAGGGGAGGGGAGGGGTTGGTAGGGGGTACACTTGATAGTGCAGCTATTGCGACGTGGGTTCCTGGAACTGTAAAAAAACTTACTTTAATCAATGGATACAGATTTTCAATCACTCAATCGATAAAGGTTCTGAAAAAAAAATATTTAAAAAATCTTTAAGAATAGGGTTACTGAGAAGAAAAAAAGAAGGAAATATTTACGAAAACAAACGCCACCGTAGACGACAAGGATTGCTAAATATAAATATATATATATATATATATATATATATATATATATATATATATAGAGAAAAAAAAAGAAGGAAATATTTACGAAAACAAACGCCACCGTAGACGACAAGGATTGCTAAATATAAATATATATATATATATATATATATATATATATATATATATATATATATATACTAATTAGCTAAATGATAACCCAAATTGTATTCCGATAGAATTTTAATTACTGAGTGAAAAACACAGGATTACAATCGAAACGTGCTGAGTTGAATTGAAAATCTCTAAATCAACTCATTTTAGAAAGCTATGAGAAAAGTAAAAAAAAACACATTTCAAAGACGTGCTTTGATACAAAACCTTTTTGTATTGAAGCACGTCTTTGAGACAGCGGTCCTATCCCGGTGGCCGACGCACGTAACGCACGTGCGTCATACTTGCTTCCATTCCACGACGGAGGAGAGGCGGTAGCTTTGCGACTCGATCACGAGGGGACTAAAGTCACTGGATCTGGGAAAGTAGCGCCATTGCCTTCCCACCTGCTAGTCGGGCACAGACAAATACCAACATACAGATGACAAAATCACTCAAGGTGATTGGCTCATCGCTGTCTGTTGCCACGGTGATCGCCATTTTAAACCCTTTCAAAGCTTCGAAGCTTGGAAAGGGTCGTGAAAACCATTCGCACCAAGATCGCTATGGAGTATCATCGCACTGAAAGCGTTCCTCGGGCATATGAGTGTTTTTGGCACTGTGCATTCAATAAACTTATCACCCATGCTTATTTCCCCAGATCTCTTACAATTATGTTGCTCTTCTTGCGTGTTTCAAGATTGTAAAAGTATTGTGACCGTTGTAAGAAGAGGAAGAAGACGTCACGTCGGGGATAAGCAGGGACCATATTAGGGGCAAGAAACACGCTCATATAAAAGCGTCACAACTGGTGTCAGAAGTGGGATCTTCAGTCAAGACGCCTTCTGCCGGCACGCATGGACCTTCCTCGACAGACTGAGGATGAGATCCCGCGAACCGGAGAAGCCTTCGCGCCCCGGCCGGTTCCCGACTCCAGCGACCCTAACATTCGAACTGACACTTCATCGGCCATTGAAGCCCTGCAGGATGCCCACCACCAACGGACTGCCCAGGAGCTCAGGCACAGAGACGCGGCCCTTTTGGAGGTTCTGTCGCCTTTATTCGAACCTATATCGGTCGCACTTCTTGATGGCCTGCGAGCGCTGGTCCAGCCAGGACTTTCACAGGCAAGTCCGAATGATCTTCCGCCGACATCAGCGACGACAAATGTCGCGCCGACTATACCCATATCTACGCCACGCCTTAAGCTGCGGCCATCGCAATTTGACGGCACAGACATATGGTCCGCCTACGTAACACAGTTCGAGATTCTTGCTAAAGCCAATCGCTGAACCGAGGAGCTGCAGGCACAAGTACTTGCAGTCAACCTGAGCGGTCCAGCATTGCAAGTGCTCCACCACATGCCGCCAGAATCCCGTGGTTCGTACACCTTGCTGGTCTAGGCGTTAGAAGAACGTTTCGGCGATGGGCCTCAACGTCACCTTCACCATGCTGAGCTACGTCATGGACGACAAGCATCCGGTGAGACGATGTCCCAGCTATAGCTGACGACATCGAGCGTCTTGCACGCTTGTCGTTTCTCGGGTCTTCCGAAGACACCGTGGATGCTGTCAGCACTGAGGCGTTCATTGATGCTATTGCGTGTGAAGAGATCCAAGAGGCGGTGCACCGTCTTTTCCACCACCGCACATTTCGGGCCACTCACACGTAAGCATTAGAAGTGGAGGCCGCTCGCAAGGCAACACGGTGGACAACATGCATGCATCAGCCGACATCCAACCTCCCGACGATGACTTGCTTGAGTTACCAAAAAGAAGGCCAAAGCAGAAGAGATTGTCTTGTTCCAAGTGAAGATGCTCAACCAACAGTTGCTCTTTCCAAAGAAACTACACCTGCTTCCTCGCTAGGTTCGTCTTCTGTTGACCTCTGCGCTCATCTCATTCCGCTATACGAGACTACTGCGTTTCGACTTCAACAGGATGACGCTGTCCTTCTAAGAAGCTTTCTATATCGTTTTTCGACAGCATTCAGCATTAGCAACACCGATTTAAGAAAAACAAATCTGACCGTAGATCGCATCATAACCGGTGATGCTGCGCCCATTCGACAGCCACCTCGCAGGGTGCCGGTGGCTAAGCGCTCGCACGGAAATGACCTTGTTCAAGAAATGCTCACTCAAGGTGTCATTGAGCCATCCTATGGACCTTTTCCTCGCCGATCACCCTGGCAAAAAAAAGGTGGATCGACCCGATTTTGCGTTGATTACAGAAAGCTGAATGACGTCACAAAGAATGATGCCTGTCCGCTACCACGGACATCTGACATATTTGACGCACTCGCGGGTTCCACTTGGTTCTCGACTCTCGACCTGAAGAGCGGCTGCTGGCAAGTTTCAGTACATTCACCTGACCGCGAAAAAACGGCCTTCAACACAGGCTGTGCACTCTACCAATTTACAGTCATGCCATTCGGGTTGTGTAATGCGCCCACAACGTTTGAAGGTCTGATGGGGAAGGTTCTTCAGGGACTGACCCTGGTCCGCGTGCCTTGTTTATTTAGACGATATCGTGGTCCTTGGGAAGACGTTCGCCGAACACTTGACAAATCTTGAGCTGGTTATCCAGCGACTTCAGGACGCAAACCTGAAACTAACTCCTAAAAAATGCACCCTATTTGCTAAGGAAACTCGCTACCAAGAGAACGCCACTTCAGCCAATTGAGTTTCACCTGACCCAACGCAGTTATGTGCCATAACTGACTGGCCAACCCCTACATCAGGTGCGGACGTTATGGGCTTCCTTGGCTCTGCGAGTTACTACCGGCGATTTTTTCGGTGTTTTTTTCACGAGTCGCTATACCGCTTTATGCTCTGACTGTGATGTCCAAGGTGTTAAACTGGTCCACCGAATGTCAAGACTCCTTCGAGTCACTCAAGGAAGCAATAACATCGCCCCCTGCACTGGCTTACCCAAGAGATGACGCCTTATTCATTCTTGATACAGATGCAAGTAACACTGCGGTCGGTGACATTCTATTTCAATAACAAGAGGATCACGAGCGAGTCAACGGGTACTACAGCAAAGCCTTCACAAAACCAGAGCGCAACTATTGCACCACAAGACGCGAGCTTCTTGCTATAGTCAAGGCGCTCTCTCACTTCAATCACTACGTGTGGCAGGAAATTCATTATTTGTACAGACCACGCGGCTTTGACATGGTTGTTTGGTTTCAAGGCGCCAGAAGGGCAAGTGGCTCGCTGGCTAGAACAACTCCAGCAGAAGGACTTCGAGGTCAAACATCGTGCCGATTCACATCACAGCAATGCTGACGCCCTCTCCAGACGACCATGAGTTGAGGGCTCCTGTCGACAGTGCTTGAGCATGGTCCGCCGTAATTCGACCCCGACAGACACGTTCTGCCCGGTAGCCATCTCTAACAACATGTAGCCACCTCAACAGATCCAAGAAGCCCAGTTGCTCGACCTTGCTTTCGGCCTATGTGTCCAATGGAAGCGAAGCGGTCGCCGACCCTCACGTACCGAGATACCGCACCTTTCTCCAGACGTCTTAAGGCCCGTTCACACTCTTGCGACCTCTTAAACCTGGGTTCCTTAAAACTTCTTACAACCAGAGGACACACTGGCGCCATTATTGGGTAGCAACATAAACTCGGCGGTCCGGCATATTTTTTTATTCCTCTCGCGTATTATCCTTTCTTTTTTGGCTCGAAAAACTTTTGTCAATGTTATAAACGAGCCTTTCTATGAGTATTACGCACATTTGACCTCGGAAATCCCGCAAAACTTTCGCTCTTGTGAAATGCAGTTCCAGGGTCACTGCATAGAAGCGCCACAATGCCAGTGTGTTCTCACGTCCTAAAAAATTCAGGAAGTTTTAACAGACCCCGTCTCTCTCGGTCGTACTCGGTCGCAATAGTGTGAACGGGCCTTTAAGCTATCGGGCCCAATAGGACACGCTGGAATTGCGCAGCGGACTTCTGTATCGACGCTGGGAATCACCTACTGGTGACCGAGTCGTGCGGCATCTGGTGGCAGCACCCGAGTTCCGTGCACAGATTTTCAGACAGCTTCACAGCAGTCCTGAAGGAGGCCATTTTGGCGTGAATCGAACTCTTCGGAAGATATGAGAGCGCTTCTTCTGGTTGCAGTGCCATAATGACGTTAGGCTATGGTGCGGCAAGGCGACATGTGCGCCTCGCGTTAGGGCCCGCACAAGAAAGCCTACGCGCCATTGCAAGAATGCATCGGTGGAGCACCATTTGAACGTATCGCCATCGACGTTCTAGGCCCACTACCAACATCAAAAACTGGAAACCGGTATCTATTTGTCAATATGGACTACTTTTTGAAATGGCCAGCAGCCATCGCCATTCCTGATCAGACTGCCCCTGTTGTGGCGGATGCTCTGGTGACTCATTGGATATCCCGATACGGCGCACCCTTGTCGCTGCATTCCAACCAAGGGCGGGACTTTGAATCTCAAGTATTTCAAAATGTTTGTCAACAATTAAACGTAACCAAGACAAGAACGACGCCACCGCATCCTCAGTCCAATGGACTCGTAGAGCGCTTTAATCGCACCACTCTGCAACATTTGGCTATGTTTATTAACAGCCACCAAGACGACTGGGACGACTTTGTTCCTTTATTTCTTTACTCCTACCGAACAGCGGTTCATGAAGTCGCCGGGTATACACCTGCTACGATTCTTTTCGAACGGGAAATTCGTATGCCATGCGACCTCGCCTTCTCGAAACCGCCAGACTGTCCTTCTCAACCAGAGTCGTACATTAATGACTTGATGACGCGTCTTGATCAGACCCACGACTTCCTCAAAAGCCGCTTGTCTATCGTTTACCATCGCATAAATGCACGCTATGATGAGCACAGCACGCAAGAGGCTTTTGAACCGGGTGACAGAGTGTGGCTGTATAACCCACTAAGAAAACAAAGACTTTCACCTAAACTTCAAAGAAACTGGCAAGGGACATTCATTGTTGACACGCGTCTTAACGACGTGGTGTACCATGTGAGACACAAAACCCGTTCCCGCATGTTTCTAGTACACAGGAACCGCCTTGCTCGCAACGAGTGAGAATCTGCCTAAAGTGAGAATCAGAAGTAGTTTTTAGTTTTTTTTAGATGGAATAGATTGGCGGTTGTGAAAAGAGGAAGAAGACGTCACGACGGGGACAACCAGGGAACAGATTGGGGGCGATAGACACACGCTTATATAAAAGTGTTACAGTATTTTTAAATCTCCCCAAGTACCGACGCCCCCGTGTGGTGCCGTACACCTTCGTACCGCCATCACACGAAACGTCAGTGCTTGTAGGCATTGAAAAATAATTTTACTGTCTTGGAAACACTCAAGAACCCTACTGAAAAAAATTATATGAATTTATTTCTGATATGTTTATTGGACAAATTTTTCATATCAGAACTTATTATTTCATATCAGTTTCATATGCCGCATATCAGTTACACTAGGCTAGGTGGCGCTAAATACCACCCCATTCATGCGCTACAAAAATATTTTTATTTACTCACGCCACCATCTAGATACATTACGCATACCACTAGCATCAGCTGAATATATACATTGAGCGCATACACATACACGGCACAACAAACATGAATACAACAGCACACCCAATAACTACTTCTGAGCTCTGCGTTTCCGCCTTTTATACAGGTCGTTTTGTAAGTACGGAGTTTTTCGGTGACCACCTAAGCAATAAATAATATTCTCAGCATGTTGGATTTTTTCAGTGATGTCATACCTCTGAGAGTATTTTGAACGGCTCAGGGGATGAATCTCTTAATAAAAAGTAAACGCTCATGCCGTAATTATTTGAAAGCCAGTAAATTAAGCCGCTCCACTGCGGCAAGTCGTATACTGAAAAACATTATATGAAATTATTTCTGATATGTTTATTGGACACATTCATATCAGTTGGCATATGTTTCATATCAGTTCTTATATGCCACATATCAGTTTTGGTTATTTCATATCAGTTTCATATATCGCATATCAGTTTTTGGGTATTTCATATCAGTTTCATATGTCGCATATCAGTTTTTGGATATTTCATATCAGTTCTTATATGCCGCATATCAGTTTTTGGTTATTTCATATCAGTTTTATATATCGCATATCAGTTTTTGGGTATTTCATATCAGTTTCATATGTCGCATATCAGTTTTTGGATATTTCATATCAGTTCTTATATAGATTCATATAATTTTTTTCAGTAGGGAAGAGCAACATAATTGTGAGATATCTGGGAAATAAGCTTAAGTGATAAGTCATGGACAGCGCCAAAGACTCTCATATTGGCCGAGGAACGCTTTCAGTACGATTAAGCTCCATACCGATCTTGGTGCGACTGGTTTTGACGACCTTTTCAAAGCAACGAGCTTTCAAAGCGTCCGAAAACGCCTGATCACCATAAAAGCAACCGACAGCGATGATCCAGTCACTTTTGAGAGGTTTTGTCGTCTGTACGCTGGTAATTATTCAATACTGGCCGCGCAAGCAGGCGGGAAGGCAATGGCGCTTACTTTCCCAAATCCAGTGACTCTGAGGGT
>JAZHYW010003922.1:0-167839 GCA_037355805.1 Ixodes ricinus | reverse complement strand
GAAGGGCAGCGCACGTCGAGGCGAAGGCGAACGCGAACTTCGGGGTGGAGACGGCACCGGGGACAGGGGTCGTTGGAGGTACTCCTCAATGTCTCTTGGTCGCTGCCCAAGGCGAGGTCGCGGGTCGCTCGGCGCAAAGCCTCGCAGGCCCAATTGTCGGTACGGGCACCTCCGGTAGACGTGATCGGCCTCGCCGCAGTGATAACACAGCGGTCGTCGATCGGCCGTGCGCCACACATCCGTCTTCCTAGGCGCCGGTTGTTCAGTGCGGACGAGCTGAGGTGGCCCTTCCCGACGTCGGAAAGTCTGTGACTCTGGTAGGACACGTCGAGGTGGCGTCGAGTACTGCTGGGCAGCTGGCGCCGGTCTCCGAGCTACCACGGCGTAGGTCAACGAGGGCTCCTCGGGTGCCGCTACGCTGGTAGAAGCCTCCGGTTGGAATGCCCGCTCGATCTCCTCTCGGACAACTTCGGCTATTGACACCGAAGCAGGCCGGTTGGTAGCAGGCAGGAGCTTCTTGATTTCCTCCCGGGCGACGTCTCGGATGATCTCACGTATGTCCAGGGTGTTGCTGCTGTAAGGCGAGAGGGCAGCGAAGCCAGGAAGTCTCTGATAGTGGGAGGCGCGTGCTCGAAGGGCACGTTCGATGTTTGTTGTCTCGGTGATGAAGTCTTGGGCGGTGATCGGCGGGTTCCTCACAAGGCTTCCGAAGATGGTTTCTTTCACTCCTTGCATCAGGAACCGCAGCTTCTTCTCTCCAGGAGCGTTTCGGTCGGCGCGGTTCATGAGGCGGAGAACGTCCTCGACGAAACTTGTGACGCTCTCGTTTGGCCCTTGGCTTCTTGCTTGAAGAAGTTGTTCGGCCCGCTGACGCCGCTCCTGGCTGGAAAAAGTGCGTCGAAGCTCCGCCCAGAAGCCTTGCCACGACGAAATTGACGCTTCGTGGTTCTCGAACCAGGTGCGTGCAGTGCCTTCCAGAGCGAAGTAGACATTTCGCAGGCTCTGCTCAGTACCCACCCCATCCGTTGAACCGTGCGACGCGTTCGTATTGGCCCATCCAGTCGTCTACATCTTCATGAAGATTGCCACTGAAATTCGGCGGCGTCCTTGGTGGGGCCTGCACGCAGACAATGGACGTCGGTGGCGTTCCGTCTGGCAGCGGCGTGGTGTTCATCGTCGGCTTCGGTAGCTTCTTTGTCATGTCCGGCAGTGATCCCAGTTCCCGTGGTAGGTCTAGGTTGCGGCGACTTGATCGGGGCTTGGTACTGTCTTCCTCGGGTCGTCGTAGGCTTGCTGTCGGACTTGCACTGCGGGCCCTCGGAGGGTACGCGGCAGGGGCATGCGGTACCCCGCACCTTCACCAAAATGTCACGAAGGACAAATGATGAGGCAGAGAATAACTAAAGGAACTAAACGTTTAATGAGGGCGAACTTGTGCCCAAAAATAAAAAGGAAACAAAAGGTAACGTAATAGCGTCGCGGGCGTCAAAATCGGCGAAAGAGCAGAATCAAACGCTGGGGCGAAACTGACTGCAGATCGCCGCGCGGAGCCCCTTATGTAATCGCGTTGTCTTCTGGAACAATCGGCCTAGAAGGTTCGGCGACTAGAACATTTGCATCTCGAACAGGCGACAGAGTTCTCGAATTCACCAGAACTTTAAGCTGCAAGAATAAAGAAAAAGGACGTGTAACTCCCGGGAATTGAACCCTGGCTCTTCGCGTGGGAGGCAAGCGCGGTAACCGATAGGCCACGGCCGCGCTGCCTACCTGGCGCGCGGAAATATTACGTTATGCGGTCATTGTATGGTTCCGCGGGCCTTATTGGTTCCGACATAATACACTACGCTGCTATAGGATGTCCAATAATACGACACGGTTGTACGGTTCCGTCTGCCTGTATCATTCCGCTTTAATCCACTATACTGGAGCTCCATTTTCGCTGGTATAGGATGTCCCATATTACGGTTACGGTTGTATGTGGCTTTCTCCATCTTCTTTCCATCATCGAGATTTTCGAACAGGGGTTAACTAGAAAAATATCTCTAATTGGAACAGAAAAGAAAATCACGTGGAATTAAGGAATAAAAGCTTTTGATAATAAACAAGAAAACTGTAAGTGTCTCATTTGTGTTGCAATTTGTTCAGAATCAATAAAATACTTAATTTGCCATAGATGTTTCTTTTATTTACATACAGTGCCTCACAGCAGTAGAAAATAGGTTAGAGTTATAAAGGTGTGCCAAGATGTTTAGAGACATTAAACACGTCCTCTCCTGGCGCAAATGATGTCAATAACCCAGCTGGACGTCTGTAAGCCTGGTAGATTATGTTCGCGCTTTTTGTTTTTTATTCGAGATTCGTTTTTGGCATTTTTGTCAATAAAGGCTGCCATCTCATCGAGTGTCAAGCGATAAGAAGATTCCCGACACTTGCCACACCGTTGCTGTTTCAATCGTCAGTAACCATATAGTCAAGATTGCAACAAGGCAAGGCCCTTTTCCTCACAGGAAGTTAAATATATCACGCGAAGGTAGAGAAAGACAAACAGAGACGGATTAATCAGTACGCTCTTCTAACAACACTCCGAAACTCTAAGGTGGAGATATTGAACCCTGTTAAAGCTTTCAACTTAATTTATTTTACAGTAGTGTTTTAACATTTTATTCACCGCGAGTGGCTTCCTAGTTTGGAGGACTGCCTGGGGAGTTGCAGTACGGGACGTCTCAGACATTCGGAAACGCCTCAACCAGCCAAGCGCAAACATGGCATCAAAACATCGAAAAGAACATACACTAGCATAGTTGGTGCATCTCAATAATGACATATTAATACAATTCTTATTGGGACATTCTAACAGGAACATAAAGACCACATGACGACAAACGGATTTAATAAAGAAACCTCTGTTATTTTTATTTTTCAAAAAAAAATTTGGGTGTGCACTTACTCTGGGTTTACACTGGGTTTAAATTGAATGCTGAATAAAGCTGCAAAAAGTGTTATAACGACCTAAAACACGCACATAACATATATGTTGTTATGTACTGAATGACAGACTGGCGCTTATCAGCTCGTGGACACTCGTGGAGCGTGGGCACTGCGCGCTCGAGGCTCGGGGTGCGCGGGCAGACGAACGCCGGGCTCCGAATTGATTAAACCGATTTGACCAGTGGTCTCCTGTGCACCGACTCGATGTAACATTGGCGACGAGGCGGACGACAACTTCAACCGGCAACGTTTTCGGTTGTTCAAGAATGACCACGACCCAGGGTAAGCTCGAGGAGTTTCAAGGAACAGGATGGACAGCCTGGTCGGAGCGCTTGGATTTCTTCTTCCAAGCAAATGAAATCACGGACCCCGGGAAAAAGAGAGCTCTGCTGCTGACCTTCTGCGGCGCGGAAACTTACGAGACCGTACAAGCCCTAACGGCCCCGAATAAGCCAGGAGAGGTGAGCTTTGAAAACATCATGTCCTTGCTTCAGCAGCATTACGACCCACGGCCTTCGGAACTGTTCAGCCGAAGCAAATTCCAACGCCGCGATCAACAGCCCGGCGAGTCGATCGCTACCTATGTGGCTGCTTTGAAGAAATTAGCTGCCAACTGCAATTTCGGCGTTTTGACCAGGCCAGTGGTGGCGACAACAAGCGCTGGAGCATCAGCAGCCGTCGACCCGTTGGTATCGAACCCAACCATGTTACCACTGGACGTGATGCTCAGAGACCGTTTAGTCTGTGGCGTGCAAGATGAGCGTCTACAGCAAAGGCTTTTCGCAGAAAAAACGCTCACATTCAAGCAAGCCTACGACATGGCAACACGACTTGAAAGCGCAGTTCAACAGCAGCAGGAGCTTAAAGCCTCCACGGCCGACCAACATAAGATTACATCAGCGCAAACTACAAAACGCACCTCGGAGGCGGAAAAAGTGCAAGCGGAGCCGCAATGCTACCGTTGCCATGGACAGCACAGGCAAGACGCTTGCCCATTCAGTAAGGTGTCCTGCCGGTTCTGCATTAAGATAGGACATATTGAGAAAGCCTGTCGGAACAAAGCGAGGGCGGGCGCACGACGCTCAACCCATCACATGAGCTACGATGAAGATGACTTTGCCGACGATGCACAGGTCAGTGGTTGTGATCAAAACCACCGGTTTGACTTGCAGGAATGTGCAACACGCAAGAGGTATCGTACCCAAGTACCTCATAACGCTCAAGGTCCAGGGAAGATCATTGGAGTTCGAAGTCGACTCAGGAGCAGCATTCACAGTTATCAGTGAAGATACATACCGCAAGACCTGGCCATCTAAGCCTCCTCGCTTGCAGAAAGAGGATGTCACCCTTCGAACGTGGACGGGCGAAGGATTGCGTGTTCTCGGGTCTGCGAATGTCGAAGTAAGACATAAGTCCAAAGACTACCTTCTTCCGTTGATGGTGACAAGTGGAACTGGATGCAGCTTGATGGGAAGAAATTGGTTCCCAGCGCTGAAGATACAAGTCAGCGGGTTACACCATCTTTCGCCAAGCCAAGATGTCCGAAAGGTGCTTCAAGCACACGAGGCGGTATTCAAGTCCGACATCACGGGGTCCACCGGTCCACCAGTCCAGCTGGAGCTCAAAGAACCAACTACCCCTAGATTCCTCAAGGCACGCACTATACCTTTTGCTTTGCGCCCTGTCGTAGAGTGTGAGCTAATGGCTCTGCAGAAGCAAGGAATTCTTGAACCGGTCCAACATTCAACATGGGCGACACCAGTGGTTGTGGTGAGGAAGACTGATGGCTCGGTGAGACTCTGCGGGGACTATCGGAGCACGGTGAACATCGCAGCTAAACCGGCTGCTTACCCTCTGCCCACTCCCACGGAAGCGCTGTCTAACCTCCGGGGTGGCACAGTCTTTTCAACGTTGGACCTCGCTCAGGCGTACCAACAGCTGCGAGTGACATACACCACGGCCGAAATGCTAACAATCAACACCATCAAGGGCTTGTTCCGAGTAAAAAGACTTCCTTTTGGAGTGGCGGCAGCGCCGGCAATCTTCCAAAAAGTCATGGACATGACATTAGCAGACATCCCTGGAGTCGCTTCATACCTCGACGACGTTATCATCAGCGGGGCAAACGCGGAGGAACATGCCTATCGACTAGACCAAGTGCTGACAAGACTAGAGAAGGCAGGACTGAGATTGAAAGAAACCAAATGCCACTTCGGGGTCAGAGAAGTCAAATTTCTGGGTCACCTGATCAATCCGGAGGGAATTCATCCCACACAAGACAAGATTCGCGCGGTGGCGGACGCTCCAGAGCCGACAAACAAGGCAGAGTTGCAGTCTTTCTTGGGACTCTTAGCGTTCTATGACCGATTTTTGCAAGATAGAGCGACGATAGCAAAAGAGCTTTATAGCCTACTGGAGCGGAAGGCGGTATGGCGATGGGAGGACAGACACCGTAAGGCTTTCCAGAAATTGAATCAACTAGTAGTGCAGTACACTGTGCTGGCACACAATGATGAAAGGAAACCATTACTGTTATAATGCGATGCTTCACCATATGGTGTGGGTGCCGTGCTGGCACAGTTGGACTCAGACGGCCGAGAGGCTCCGATTGCCTTCGCGTCCAGGACGCTAGGAACCTCCGAGCGAAACTATTCTCAGCTTGACCGAGAAGGCCTGGCCATTGTGTTTGGGGTCAACCATTTCCATCAGTACGTCGCAGGACGGAATGTTATCATCTACACAGACCACCAGCCTCTGCTAGGCATCCTCGGAGCTGAGAAGCCTGTTCCACAAGTCCTGTCACCGAGGATGACCCGGTGGTGTGTCAGACTGGCAGCTTATAACTACGAGCTAAGATACCGACCAGGAAAACGCCATCACAATGCGGACGCCCTTAGCCGGCTTCCGCTGTCAACCATTGAAAATGAGCCGGAGGTTCCAAGAGATATCCTGATGTTTGAAGCTCTGTCCCGTCCACCACTGTCCGCCGAACAAGTGGCGAGAGAGACCGCAGCCGACAGCGTCCTTGCGAATGTATACCGAGCCATCCTAGAGGGTACCCTTGACCGGTTACAAACACCGGAGTACTCGGCGTATAGAACCAAAAAGGCAGAGCTGTCGAACCACAGGGGATGTGTAAGTTGGGGAGCACGAATCGTGATTCCGACACAACTAAGAAAAGACACGCTGGCTCTGATGCACTCTGGACATCGCGGGATTGTGGCAATGAAAGCATGCGCTCGGAGCTACGTTTGGTGGCCCGGAATAGACACTGATATCGAGACAGCAGTTGCAGAATGCAGCACCTGTCAGATGCACCGAAAGTGTTCGCCCAAAGAACCTATCCCTGTCTGGACTAGGCCATCAGAGCCATGGGAAACCCTTCACGTGGACTTTGCAGGTCCGGTCAATGGTCAGGTCTTCCTGGTTGTGGTAGACGCTTTTACCAAATGGCTCGGAAGTGCGGGTAGTCCGCAATATGACCTCGACCGAAGTCATTAGGCAACTACGGGCCATTTGTGCAACCTTCGGACTGCCAAGGAAAGTTGTGTCGGACAATGGCGCAGCGCTGGTGTCCGAGGAAATTAGAACGTTTTACCGGAACAACGGCATCCTGGCGGTGACAAGTGCACCGTACCATCCTGCCACTAATGGACAGGCGGAACGCATGGTGCAGGAGCTAAAAATCGCTCTCGCCAAGAGAGGGAAGGAAGAACTAACGTGTGCGCTTGCAAGGTTTTTGTTTAAACAACACAGCACCATTCACGTCGCCACGGGCAAAACGCCAGCTTGGTTGATGTATGGAAGGGAACTTCCATCAGCTTTGGAACGACTCAAGTCTGTTGTGTTTGAAAAACCTGGGAGGGCGGCCGATTCCTCTACCCTTTCTGAAGAACCTGAAATAACGACCGGTTCCACGGACCCACATGAGCTCAGCGTGGGACAGGCGGTTTGGACGAAGAAGTTTCCAAACAGTCAAGGTTGGATTACTGGAGTTGTCGAACGTCGAATGGGCCTACGCTCATGGATGGTCCGCATTGATCAAGCATTGGTGCGCCGTCATCGCAACCATATACGAAAGCGATGGACAAACACCGAGGTGAGAGAAACAGCGGACACGTGGACTCCTGCCTGGGACATCGAGATGGACAGCTCGGCTCCAACGCAGCTACCATCAGACAGCTCTGACAGTCAGGCCCAACCAACCAGATCACATCCGGGAGCTGACGACAAGCCAACGACTTCTCCTCAGGAACCAGTGTCAGCGTCTTCGACGGCTGTCACTAATCCCGCTTCGGGTACCCCCGGGCCGCCAGAACCCGACGACCTCCGCAACGCTACGGGCACCACAACTAGTTGGAGGAGGTGTTATGTACTGACTGACAGACTGGCGCTTATCAGCTCGTGGACACTCGTGGAGCGTGGGCACTGTGCGCTCGAGGCTCGGGGTGCGCGGGCAGACGAACGCCGGGCTCCGAATTGATTAAACCGATTTGACCAGTGGTCTCCTGTGCACCGACTCGATGTAACATATGTAACAATAGGTGAGATGACACCGAGCGATGAAGGCGAATGAAGTAAACAAATATGACTCTTGCCATATCTTATAAAACGTGGCATTTTTCCGCTGGTGTACGACAACGTCTTCAAAAGTTTGAAGGATATTTTAAAACAGCCGTAAAATTATTAGGGCCCTCAGCATAGTTGAGGTGCATTGATAGCACATTGAGAGCGGTAGCTTATGTTTCGGGCCCCTCACGGACATTTAAGATCACATGAAAAAATCAAACCGCGCACTGGCTATTAAGATTCACTACTCGATCAACACATTGACCTAATTATTCAGTTGCAGGAATTAATCACTTATGGTGCGCTTGCACTTGCGGTATGCGCCGGGGGATCTGCACTGGTAACGAGCTTATTATGCAGCCAAATGGAGAAATCCACTCGTCGCTGGCGGCCATATGGGTCCTGGACCGAGACAGATTTTTCGCCATCGATGAGTGGATATTTGCACCCGGCTCGAAAATGAGCTTTCCGCCAACAACAGTATGCCCCCGAATCCGCAAGTGTAAACGAACCCTTAGTGCAGTGTTGTTCACGACAGAGTTTTCGAGAGCTAGCTACTGGAATAATGGAAAATATAACAGTATTCTAATATACTAACTTAAATCTCGTGTGTAAGCAACGTGGTGTGCAAATATTCGCATGCTAAAAGCGAGCCTGTAAAGGCCACTGAAATGCTGCCTACAAATATAATCCTACATAAAACACAGATCTAATCTGCATATATTTTACAGAGGACTGCCTGGAAAAATGCATACCAACAAAGTTTATGACTAAGTGGTCGACGTAAAAAGGTGGTAGTATGTACCAGAAAGACGCACGAGTGAACTATTCTGTCAGAAAACAATCATGAGGGAGGAATTTGTTTTAAAGATCAGATATTAAATGCGTCATTAACATTACGAGCAACGGATGTGATCGTGTTTATGTTCGTTATTATAGAGGTGAAACGCAATTCCAGGATTGCGCTGAATGTGACTGAGGCATCACCAACAGATATATGAAGTTTCAAGAGGTAGCTCTGATTTGAGTGTGGAAAGTTATGCAGCATTTTCAAATGCTTTTTTGCAATTATTTTTAATATCTTTAATATTGACACCGCCTTTTTTTCCCCGATGACTTATTTGTCACCTCATAAAAATTAAAAAAATATTTTAATACCATCCACAGAGACTTCAGCCGTCCAAATTGAGTTGAAAGATCAAATGTATCAAGTTACCAGTTACGTATAAGTTTGTTTTGACTTCCCTCACCATAGGTTCCGCGAACGGAGCCTACTGCTTCGCAATGCATCAGAAAAGCTCGAATTAGCTTCATCAAAATTCGATCTATATTCCGCTTCATTCTTTCTTTCAATATGTTTTATAATTTTTGCAATCCTGTTGATAATTTTTTTCATGGTATGCGTGGTAGGACACTCGTCGCAATAAAAACCTGATGACAGACCCGAATACCGAATCAGACTGTGTTATCATTGAGTTAAACAAAATAAAGCAAAGTCCAAGCCTTATAAGATAACTAGTTTCACGAAATATCATTATATTGGGACTAATATACGAGAAAAGAAAAGTGGGAATAAGAGATCTACGCCTTGATGTGAGGTCGGCCACCACAGGAGGGGACCCTGTGAACGGCCAAGCAGTGGGGCTTTTAGATACTCATTCACTTTCTTCTTGCACTGAAATATTCCAGCCGAGTGCCGTGTTTCTTCCGAAGACATTTTGACTTTAGTGAATGCAGTCCACACAGAGTCTGCTTCTTCTGTGGTGCTTGCAGCACTTCTATGCTCTCTGCTTTCTGCTGTTCCATTTGAGTGCAGTTTCTCAACTTTCGAAAGAAGCAGACTACTCGCCCACAGTGTTGGCTTGGTGTGGAGTGAAATATTGCCTTGTAGCGAGGATCGACCAGTGTTGCCAACGCCAATAGCGGAGACATGCTCACATCCACGAATCTGGACTTGTACTTCGCAGAAGGCTGATTGCAGAGGAAGCTACTTCATTGGCTTCTGAAATGAACGTATCTGGGTCATCTCAGTGCACTCTGGCAAAGAAATCACCTGCGAGAGTGAGAGTCTTGGTATTGGTCGCAGAGAGTTCTGTTGTTGCTTGCTGAATTGGATGAAGTACTTTGACCAGTCCAGCCATTAGCTTACACTCCACGGATGACAGGTTTTCCACACCAACTCACAAAGTTTTGCAAAGATGCAGTGCAGAAGCCCAAGCTGCCTGGACATCATGGCATGTTCGCTGTTCCATCTCGTAGGCCCGTCTTGCATGAGTTCGTAGGTTCCATCTGCATACTTCTTTGCATGTACCGGGGTCGGGCACGTGCTCGGGTGCTTCTTTTGTAGTGGCCAACTATTGAACGTGCCTTTACACACAGCTTAAAGAATTCAGGTGCATGCTTTATTGCGTCAGTAATGCAAAGTTGTAGTGTCGGCGAAGCACTGAACTTTGTGCCACTGCGAATGCTTCACAGTAGTGACAAGGTTTCTGCCATTGTCAGGGACAATATAGGTTGGCAAATCTTCTGGAAGTTCCCAATCCTTAATCAAATTCTGCAGAAACCGCCGAATGTTCTCTGCGGTGCAGTCTTCGGTCATTGGACCACATATAAGTGAAGGTAGGTGTGCTGCACAAACTTCTTGTCCATTATGTGGCACGTCACACTGTACGTAGCTCTGACAAGCGAGCGAGGTTGCAGCTGTTGGAGGTCAAACAGAAGCACTCGACTCCAGCATTAAAGATTGATCGAAAGGCTTTCATCACTTCAGCCTTCTTGCGGCGTATAAATCGGAATCATCAACTCGGGCGTAGCGCACCTCAGTATTTCGACAAAGCCATTTTCCTCGACGACACTGTAGGAGTGCAAGCCGCCCGCGATGAAGGGTGCAATCTTCTGAGTTACCTGTCTCGCCTTCGGTGCAGTCGATTTCATTGTCGTCCCAAAATTGTGATGAAGCGTGCGGTAGCGGTGTAGACTGCCCGGCAGCCTTCTTTTATATTTCACGTGCAGCGCGTTCTTCTTCGTAGGCCGCATACAAGCTTCTTCTGGTGGTTTGAAACGGTTGTTGTTCCGGTTGGTGTCTTCAGTGACTTTTTGCATTGTTCACCCTAAGCTTGGTTTTTAGAGGGAAGTTTAGGGAAATACTTCTAAACTGGATTTTTCACGCTGTCGTTTGAGTCCATCTTGCCAACCATCCCAGCTTCCGCCATTTTGACAATGTCGATGTCCTTCACTCATCGTGTCGCCGTAATAATATAATATTCTTTAGGAATATTATAGTTTAAATGCTTTGAAACGGTGTTTATGGGTTTTTTGAAAATAAAATTTCTGAGCAATTATGCAGGATATGAGAAATTTTTAAAGGTTTTCTTTTTTTCCTAAACTTCATTTTTCTAACGTTATGTTTATACGCAGGAGGGGGGGGGTGAGAAAGAAGTGCAAGCAACCAGGGCACCAAGATTAGAAAAGATGGCACTGGCGTCTCTGGTGCTCGTTGCTGGGTTTCTTTTGCCTGTTACTTAGTGAAGTTGATGAAAAGATTACGATGAATATTTTTGAGATGTTCCCACCTTAATTAATATTTATAACGTTTTGCCACACGAGGAAGTATATTCTTCGATTTTATAACTTGTTCCTTACTAATTTTTAGACAGCAAACAAGCTGGCGACCGTCAGTTTGCGAACACTGCGAAAAGCACGAATATTACTACTCCTCTCGAAGCGAAAATCGAATAGAAAATTTTCGAAACTACTATTCGAAAATTCCAAAATTTGCACAACACTACTACGTAGCCTTTTTCTAAAATACCAGTCTTATAGCTTCGAAAGTATTCGCTAAAAAAAAACAACAAAATTTGTGTTTAAATAAATTAGGCTGCAATTGCTTCCAAAAGATTCCATTTCTTTTGAGTTACTTTTAATGCATTAAAAATACGTTTCATTTCGTGGTTTCTGAATTTGTTTACAAAATTTCGAATGGGTATGCCGCAGAGTTCTAATACTGTTTTTGTATATTGTCACGAAAGACGAGGTGACAAAAAAGAAATACCTGAGGAAACTGAAACGTTTAATGGGGGCGAACTTGTGCCCAAAACAAAAAGGAAACAGAAGATAACAACAGAGCGCCGCGGGCGTCGAAGTCGGCGTAGCAGCAGAGTCGAACGCTTGGGCGAGACTGACTCCGGCTGGTTACGCGGAGCCCCTTTTGTGCACGCGTAGTCTTCTGGAACAATCGGCCTAGAAGGTTCGGCGACTAGAACGTTCGCATCTCGAACAGGCGACAGAGTTCTCGAATTCACCAGAACTTTAAGCTGCAAGAATAAACAAAAGGACGTGTAACTCCCGGGAATTGAACCCTGGCACTTCGCGTGGGAGGCAAGCGCGGTAACCGATACGCCACGGCTGCGCTGCCTACCTGGCGCGCGGCAATATTACGTTATGCGGTCATTGTATGGTTCCGCGGGCCTTATTGGTTCCGACATAATACACTACGCTGGTATAGGATGTCCAATAATACGACACGGTTGTACGGTTCCGTCGGCCTGTATCATTCCGCTTTAATCCACTATACTGGAACTCCATTTTCGCTGGTATAGTATGTCCCATATTACGGTTATGCTTGTATGTGGCTTTCTCCATCTTCTTTCCAACATCGAGATTTTCGAACAGGGGTTAACTAGAAAAATATCTCTAATTGGAACAGAAAAGAAAATCACGTGGAATTAAGGAATAAAAGCTTTTGATCATAAACAAGAAAACTGTGTAAGTGTCTCATTTGTGTGCAATTTGCTCAGAATCAATAAAATACTTAATTTGCCATAGATGTTTCTTTTATTTACATACAGTGCCTCACAACAGTAGAAAATAGGTTAGAGTTATAGAGGTGTGCCAAGATGTTTAGAGACATTAAACACGTCCTCTCTTGGCGCAAATGATGTCAATAACCCAGCTGGACGTCTGTAAGCCTGGTAGATTATGTTCGCGCTTTTTGTTTTTTTATTCGAGATTCGTTTTTGGCATTTTTGTCAATAAAGGCTGCCATCTCATCGAGTGTCAAGCGATAAGAAGATTCCCGACACTTGCCACACCGTTGCTGTTTCAATCGTCAGTAACTATATAGTCAAGATTGCAACAAGGCAAGGCCCTTTTCCTCACAGGAAGTTAAATATATTACGCGAAGGTAGAGAAAGACAAAAAGAGACGGATTAATCAGTACGCTCTTCTAACAACCCTCCGAAACTCTAAGGTGGAGATATTGAACCCTGTTAAAGCTTTCAACTTAATTTATTCTACAGTAGTGTTTTAACATTTTATTCACCGCGAGTGGCTTCCTAGTTTGGAGGACTGCCGGGGGAGTTGCAGTACGGGACGTCTCAGACATTCGAAACGCCTCAACCAAACCAGCCAAGCTCAAACATGGCATCAAAACATCGAAAAGAACATACACTAGCATAGTTGGTGCATCTCAATAATGACATATTAATATAATTCTTATTGGGACATTCTCACAGGAACGTAAAGACCACATGACGACAGACGGATTTAATAAAGAAACCTCTGTTATTTTTATTTTTCAAAAACAAATTTGGGTGTGCACTTACCCTGGGTTTACACTGGGTTTAAATTGAATGCTGAATAAAGCTGCAAAAAGTGTTATAACGATCTAAAACACGCACATAACATATATGTAACAATAGGTGAGATGACACCGAGCGATGAAGGCGAATGAAGTAAACAAATATGACTCTTGGGCAAGACTGACTCCGCTTGTTCAAGACTGACCGCGGCTGGTTACGCGGAGCCCCTGTTGTGCACGCGTGGGCTTCTGGAACATTCGGCCTGGAACATTCGGCGCGCAGAACATTCTAACATAGAACGAGCAACACGGTTCTCAAAATTACCAGAAATATAAATTGGAAGACTAAATAAAAGGCGCGGTGCTCCCAGGGATCGAGTTCTGGGCTTTCTGCGTGGAAGGCACGCGCGATAACCGTTACGCCACTGGCGCGCTGCCTACTTAGTCAGCTGCGCTCGCGGCATTATTCCCCCTTTTAAAAAGTGCATCGTCCCGACGCAGCACAAAGGTAAAACACAAATACAAAATAAAAATATAGCAGGGTCGCGAGCCACAGTTCACAGTTCACTCTTTGACGAGAGACCAAAGTTCTATCGTTCGTAATACGGCTTGAGCCGGACGACGTGCACCACCTCGGGTCGTGGCTGGCGTATTGCAGATGGGCGCGTTCCGTGAACTTCGTAGTTCAGATCGCCGGGGCGTCGGATGATTCTGTAGGGTCCGAAGTAGCGCTTGAGAAGCTTCTCACTAAGACCACGGCGCCGTATCGGTGTCCACACCCATACCCGGTCTCCGGGTTGGAAGTGGACGTCCCTGCGACGAAGGTTATACCGGCGTGCGTCGACGCGTTGTTGCTCTCTGAATCTTGATTCTTGCCAGTTGACGAGCTTCTTCCGCGCGTTGCGAGATCAGTTGAGCATTGTCGTTGCCATCGTCGGCCGGCACGTGAGGCAGCATGGTGTCGAGCATTGTGGTAACCGTCCGGCCATGTACCAGTTGGAACGGCGTCATTCCTGTGGTTTCTTGTACCGCTGTGTTGTACGCAAATGTAACGTACGGCGACACCTCGTCCCACGTCTTCTGCTCCACGTGGACGTACATGGAGATCATGTCGGCGATGGTCTTATTGAGCCGCTCTGTTAGCCCTTCGGTCTGCGGGTGATAAGCGGTGGTTCGTCGATGGCTGGTGTGACTGAGCCGAAGTACCTCTTGAGTCAGCTGTGCCAGGAAAGATGATCCTCGATCTGCTGATCAGCACTTCAGGTGCGCCGTGTCGAAGGACAATGGACTCGACGAAAAACTTGGCGACTTCCACCGCTGTTCCCGATGGAAGGGCTTTCGTCTCGGCGTATCGTGTAAGATAATCGGTCGCGACGATAATCCACCGGTTCCCTTGCGTCGATGTTGGGAACGGCCCAAGCAAATCCATTCCGACCTGCTGGAAGGGCGTAGTCGGGGCAGATATCGGCTGCAAGAGTCCTGCTGGCTTTGTCGGAGGCTTCTTACGTCGTTGGCACTCATGGCACGACCGTGTGTACAGATGGACGTTTTTCGGGAGTCTTGGCCAGTAGTACTTGTCGCGAATTCGGGCGAGCGTCCTGGTGTAGCCAAGGTGTCCAGGCGCCGGGTCGTCGTGGCATGCTTGATAGATTTCTTCTCGCAGGCTGGCAGGCACAACCAGCAGCCAGGCAGGGTTGCTGTTTCCGAAGTTCTTCTTGAAGAGCACACCTCACCGCAGAACGAAGCTTGACAAGTATCGGGCCAGGACTCGCGGAACGGAACTTCCTTGACCTTCGAGGTGGTCGATCACGGCGCGAAGCTCCGGGTCGGCTCGTTGAAGCGCTCCCATGTCGGTATCTGTAACTGCTCCGAGAAAACGAGCGTCATCGTCGTCGTCGGTGCTCTCAGGAGGAGATTCGACTGGGGTCCTAGACAAGCAGTCGGCGTCATTATGCTTGCGGCCAGACTTGTGCACAATGGTTACGTCGAATTCTTGCAGTCCCAGACTCCAGCGAGCGAGGCGCCTTGACGGGTCCTTGAGGTTTGCGAGCCAGCAGAGGGCGTGGTGGTCTGTGACCACGCGGAACGGGATACCGTACAAGTACGGACGGAACTTGGTTATCGCCCAGATGACAGCAAGCCATTCTTTGTCGGTCGTTGAATAATTTTGTTCTGCCTTAGACAGCGCCCGGCTTGCGTAAGCAATTACTCTCTCTGCCCCTTCTTGTCGCTGAACGAGCACCGCACCGAGACCGGTATTGCTGGCGTCCGTGTGTATTTCTGTCTCTGCCGACTGATCAAAATGTCCGAGGATAGGGGGCGACTGCAGCCTTCGCTTGAGTTGGTCGAACGCTTCTTCTTGCTCTTCTCCCCACTGGAACTGCACGTCGTCCTTCGTCAGATGCGTCAGCGGTGAAGAAATCTGTGCAAAGTCACGCACGAAACGTCTGTAGTAGGCGCGCAGCCCAAGGAATCTTCGGACGGCCTTCTTGTCCGATGGCTTGGGAATTCGGCGACAGCGGACGTCTTTGCAGGATCAGGGCTTACACCCTGAGCACTTACGACGTGGCCCAAGAATTTCAGCTCTCCATAGGCGAACCGGCACTTCGAAGGCTTGAGTGTCAGCCCAGCAGATTTGAAGGCCTGTAGCACGGCTCGCAGTCGCCTGAGGTGCTCGTCAAATTCGGTTGCGAACACGACAACGTCGTCGAGGTAGACGAGACAGCTCTGCCATTTCAAGCCGGAAAGGACGGTGTCCATAACACGCTGGAAGGTTGCCGGCGCTGTGCACAGCCCGAACGGCATCACTTTAAATTCATACAGTCCATCCGGTGTGACGAATGCCGTCTTCTCACGATCTCGTTCGTCGACCTCAATCTGCCAGTTCCCGCTCTTCAAGTCCATCGACGAAAAGTATCGGGCGTGGCGCAGCCGGTCCAGGGTGTCGTCGATGCGGGGCAGCGGATAGACGTCCTTCTTTGTTACTGCATTCAGCCGGCGGTAGTCCACGCAGAACCTCAGGGTTCCGTCTTTTTTCTTCACGAGGACTACTGGGGAAGCCCACGGACTGTTTGAGGGCTGGACGATGTCGTCATCAAGCATTTCCTCAACTTGCTTCTGGATAACTTCCCTTTCTTTCACGGAGACTCGGTACAGTGGCCGATGCACAGGAAGAGCGTCGTCATCAGTAATTATTCGATGTTTCGCAACCGTCGTTTGGCGCACCTTCGACGACGTGGAGAAGCACTCACTGAACTCGGCGAGAAGGTCACTGAGTTTTCGTCGTTGTGGGGCTGGGAGGGACGGGTCGATGTCGAGCTCTGACGGAGTGGTTCGCTTGTGCTGCGTCGGAGTGGCGTCTTCTGAGATCACGGCGATCGCGGCTGAGTCCGGAATTTCCTCGACGAAGCCCACAGCTGTACCCTTGGTAAGGTACTGCGACTCTTGCCGGAAGTTGGTGACAAGGGCTACGGTACGCCCGTCCTGGATCTCGGTTACGCCTCTTGCAATGCCAATCCCTCGTCCAACGAGAAGCTGGACGCTTCCTTCCAACAGTGCTACACCGCAGGTGGCTTCTTCGGTCCCAACGGATACAAAGACACTCGACAGCGGCGGCAGGTTTACATGGCTGGCAAGGACTCGCACTGCAGCTAACGTCGCCTTGGTATTTTCTGCCGATGGGACCGGTTTCCGAAGCGTTAGCTTGTTCACCGCAAGGTCGATGATGGCGCCGTATTCACAAAGAAGTCCATTCCGAGAATGACGTCCCTCGAACAGTCTTGCAGAATGACGAACTTCACCGGGCAGGTTTCGCCATGGATCTCAACACGCGCAGTGCACCTGCCGACAGGTGTGATGAGATGTCCGCCGGCGGTTCGTATCTGCGGTCCGTCCCACGACGTCGTAACTTTCTGAAGGTGGCGAGAGAGTCTCCCACTCAAAACGGAGTAGTCTGCTCCTGTGTCGACGAGTGCTGTCGCGTCGTGGCCGTCGATGATAACGTTGAGGTTATTCGACACTCTTGCAGAAACGTCGTTTCGGGGCGCTGCGGCGTTAGAGTGGGAGTGCTCCGACGATCTTGGAGGATCTTGGCATCATTCGTCTTCGGCAACACCACCTCCCGGCATTGCCGCGCCTAGTTTTCCCGACGGGAGGCGATAGGCGACAGGCTGTCTCGGCGAGATCGACGGAAGGGCGATGGCGAGCGTCGGGGAGACAGTGAGTGGAATCCTCGGGGAGTCGACTCCAGGAGAGGAAGAGCGGCGGAGGTAGTTCTGGATGTCCCGAGGTCGCTCTCCGAGACGTGGCCGTGGGTCGTTGGGTGCAAACCCTCGTAGGCCCAGCTGGCGGTAAGGGCATCGTCGGTAGTTATGGTCGGCTTCCCCGCAGTGGTAGCACAACGGGCGTCGGTCGGCCGTCCTCCACACGTCGGTCTTCCTTGGCGCAACTTCTTCTGGACGAACGTGCGCCCGATCTTCCTGGCGTCGGGTTTGCTGCGGCTCTGGAGGCACACGTCGGGGAGGTGCCATGTACGGACGCGGGGCTGGTGCTGCTCGGCGGACCATTGCGGCGTAGCTTAACGTCGGCTCCTCCGGTGTCACCGTGTTGATGGGCACTTCAGGGTGGACCGCCCGTTGTACTTCCTCGCGCACAGCCTCGGCGATGGAGAGTGTCGCTGGACGACTTGCGGCTGGCAGCAACTGGCGGAGTTCCTCCCGGACGACCTCCCGGATAATTTCGCGGATGTCCGTACCAGGAGCGTTCTCGCCGCCAAGCAGCGTGGTTGCAGCGACACTTGGATGCCGCTGGTAGTGGGAAGCGCGCGCTTGGAGGGCGCACTCGATGTTGGTCGCCTCCGTGACGAAGGCTTCGACGGTGGTCGGCGGGTTGCGGACGAGGCCTCCGAAGATGTCATCCCTTACCCCGCGCATGAGGACCCGCAGCTTCTTGTCGTCTGTGGTTCGTGGGTCGGCACGGGCGCTCAGGCGGAGGACTTCTTCTACGAAGCATGTGACGCTTTCGTCGGGGCCCTGCGTTCGAATTCGGAGGAGATCTTCTGCCTTCTCCCGTCGGTGTAGGGTGGCGAACGTCCGCTGCAACTCGGCCACACAGATGTCCCACGACGTAAGCGAAGCCTCGTGATTCTCGAACCAATGCCTCGCAGTACCCTACAACGAAAAGTAGAGGTTCTGGAGGCACTGCTCTGCAGTCCATCCGTTGTGACGCGCCACACGCTCGTAGTGCTTGATCCAGTCTTCGACATCCTCGTGGATCTCGCCGTGGAAGGGAATCGGCGTACGGGGAGCGGCGGTCAGGTAGACGACGGCAGGAGTGGCGGGGGTCGGCGACTTGTTGACCATCGTCGGCCTCGTTGGCTGCTTGGTCCTGGGCGACAGAGGTCCGAATTCCGGGTGTAGGCCTTGGGTGCGTCGACTGAACCGGATCTCGGTTGTGCCTTCGTCGGTACTTCGTGGGCTTGGCGTCGGACTTGCACTGCGGGCCCTAGGAGGGGTACGCGGCAGGGGCATGCGGTACCCCGTACCTCCACCAAAATGTCACGAATGACGAGGTGACAAACAAGGAATAACTGAGGAAACTGAAACGTTTAATGGGGACGAACTTGTGCCCAAAACAAAAAGGAAACAGAAGATAACAACAGAATGTCGCGGGCGTCGAAGTCGGCGTAGCAGCAGAGTCGAACGCTTGGGCAAGACTGACTCCGGCTGGTTACGCGGAGCCCCTTTTGTGCACGCGTGGGCTTCTGGAACATTCGGCCTGGAACATTCGGCGCGCAGAACATTCTAACACTAGAACGAGCAACACGGTTCTCGAAATTACCAGAAATCTAAATTGGAAGAATAAATAAAAGGCGCGGCTCCAGGGATCGAACCCTGGGCTTTCTGCATGGAACGCACGCGCGATAACCGTTACGCCACTGGCGCGCTGCCTACTTAGTCAGCTGCGCTCGCGGCAATATTTCGAACAAATAATTTATCAAACCTAAAAAAATATCAAGACTAAACAAAGAGTTGAAATTGATTTTTATTCGAGATTGTTCTAAAGACATTTTCGCACAGTTGCGTTTACTACGACCAACTGAGAAAATACCAGTTTTTATGCCTCTTGTCACGGCTTACGACCGACTGCATTGCTTCCCAGCCGGTCGTAAGTCGTCAGAAGAGGCTTAAAACCCGTTAGTGTCTCACATGGTCGTAGTCAAAGGCAACTGTGTGAACCAGCCTTGCCAGGCAATCAACAAAACGAAGGTGTACATCACCGTCTTCTAATCGGTACAACTTACAAACCGCCATGTCGACACAGATATTCTGCGCTTCGCGCCTGGTAGCCACATGAATGGTACTGACGTAACCGTTGGCACACATTCGAGTTTTTGTACTATTGCCAAAACAACGCGGAAAAAGGATTTTGCAAGACGGGCCAGGTTTGTAACGTCCATCAAAATAGACATACTCTATGGTTTCGCTTTTGCCCTGTTCGTAATGACGCAGGAACTTTTTGTTGTACAATCGCAATGTCCTAGCTTTGCATTAAGGAAGACAAAAGGGGCTTTAAAAGGTACGTATATTAAAAATTAGGAATAACACTTCGGGAAAACGATACCGGTAATGTTCAGAGGATTGTATGGGATGTGCACGCAGTAAGAAATACAATAAGCAATACATATACAATAATTGCCGCTTTGTTGCATGTCATTTTTTGTGAATAATATGAATGAAAAATTAAATTGTCTTGTGGACATTGAAAACTACTTAATTGTGCGCTTAAAGGCATTAATATTGTTTCTTTCGTAGTCGTGCCAGAGTGACCTTTGTTTCGTCTCAAGGATATACAACGGCTTAATTTACAGCTTTATCGGTTTTTTTAAGGGAGCTTACAAACAAATGAAAGAAACATCAGCTGCCTATCTGCACGTTATGCTGTGTTTATTGCCCATATAAAAAATTAAAAATATTCGCCTACTAGATTTTAAAATTTGAAGGGATTTCCAGATTAATTTGTTTCGATTGAATGAAATTTGTTCTCCTCCAGACAGAACATTCATGAAGATTTACGTTACTTCCACTGACTGAATTAGCAGTGTAATTTTCAGGAAAGCATACGTCTATGGTAAAACATTATTTCCACAGACTTCTATTTCTTGCGAAAAACCTGCCTTTAGTGAAGACATTTATGTTACCTCAAAATTATCCACATTATCCCACCATTCTGACATTTTTTCTAGTAATTTTCTTAGCGCCTGGAAATAATTAAGATTACTACAAGGTCATATGTTCGTATGATTTCATTATATCCCCCAAAATGTACGTTTCTTTAATTTATTCGGATAAAAAGCGGTTAATTATTCCATTCTAAACTAAATTAAGGGTTAACGAAATCAGTAGTGTGGCGTTTTTTACGTAAACGAATTTATTTTGTGTAGTGGTCAATTCAATGTTATCAATCTTTAGGCGTCCTGACGGTTTAATATACTTGTAATTTCCGGGTTAGCAATGTTTGGGCTGTCGCTAGAAAGTTAAACATTTACAAACCAAAGAGTTGTCATGCGTAAATTCAGTTGCCTTTGCCGTATCTTCACAACAACAATCGATGTCCTTTTTAGTAAAAAAATATATTTCGGTTCCACCTAAGCTTTACGTTTCACCACGACAGATAACGTGTGCGATCTTGTTCCCGAGAGCCACGTAGATAAATATGTTACATGCAGTGATTTTATCTTGTATTTTATCTTATGACTACACCAAAGTACATCAGGAGAGACAGCGGCCGGAAAATAAAACTGATGTAATTATCTTCTGAATTATTTTATTATATAATAAAGTTATAGAAGCTTCGAGACATATGCGATCTAAAATGTAAACCCATCATTGAGTCGCAGCAACAAACGTAAACTTTCTTTGTACAGCTTAGTTTGGAAGAATATCAGGCTGCAATGTATTGAAACCGCCGTTCGAGTTGAAATGCAAATGAATAGGATTGATTTGGACAGCTAGACTAAGTAATGAGTAACATCATTTCGTGATGAATATGGTCTTGCGTTACATAGAGGAATATATCTGATCGGAACAGAAAAGAAAATCACAAGGAATTAAGGAATAAAGGCTTTTGATCATAAACAAGGAAGCTGTGTAAGTTTCTCATTTCTGTTGCAATTTGTTCAAAATCAATAAGATACCTAATTTGCAATAGATGCTTCTCGTATTTACATACAATGCACCACAGCAGCGGAAAATAGGTTAGGGTTATAAAGGTGTACCAAAATGTTTAGATACATCAAGCACCTCCTCTCCTTGCGCAAAGACTGTCAATAACCCAGCTGGACGTCTCTAACCGCTCATTCACACTGGAAGCGGATCCGCGTTTGCAAAACGGTTGAAAACGCGATTGTATAAAGATCTAGTACAATTGCGCGCGCACTCGATGTAATCAAGTGCGCGTGCAATTGTGCTGAATCTTTATAAAATCGCGCTTTCAACCGCTTTGCGAACGCGGATCCGCCTCAGTGTGAATGAGCGGTAAGCGTGGTAGATTATGTTCGCGCTTTTTTTTTTGTATTCCAGATTCGTTTTTAGCGTTTTCGTCAATAAAGGCTGCCATCTCATCGAGTGCCAAGCGATAAGAAGATTCCCAAAACTTGCCACACCATTGCCTTTTTCAGTTGCCAGTAACTATATAGTCAAGATTGCAACAAGGCAACGCATATCACGCGAAGGTAGAGAAAGGCAGAGGAGACGGATTAATCAGTACGCTCTTCTGACCACACTTCGAAACTCTAAGGTGCAGATATTGAACGCTGTTAAAGCTTTACTACTTAATTTATTTTACAGTAGTGTTTTAACGACCGCGAGTGCCTTCCTACTTCGGAGGTCTGTCTGGAAGTTGTAGTACGAGACGTGTCAGACAATGGCAAACGCCTCAACCAGCAAAGCCCAAACATGGCATCAAACTCTCGAAAAGAACATTCGCTAGCTAACTTGGTGCTTCTCCATAATGACATTTTAATATAACTCTTATTGGAACATTCTTCGCAGTAAAATAAAGACCACTTGATGACGGACGGAATTAATAAAGAAACCTCTGTTATTTTCAGTTTTCAAGAAAATGTGGGTGTCCACTTACCCTGGGTTTACACTGGGTTTAGACTGAATGCGGAATAATGCTGCAAAAAGTGGTATGAGGATCTAAAATACAGACTTAACATATATGTAACAATAGGTGAGATGGAAAGACATATTCAGAGAAGGATTCATCTTTCCCTGGTAACGCGGCACCACGCGATGAAGGCGGATGAAGTAAACAAATATGACCCTTGCCATATTCTATAAAAGGTGGCATTTTTTTGCTGGTGTACGACAACGTTTTCAAAAGTTCAAAGCATAATTCAAAACAGCCGCAAAATTATTGGGGCTCTCAGATATGGTTGAGGTGTATTGATAGCACATTGAGAGCAGTAGCTTATGTTTCGGGCCTTCAGGGACATTTAAGGTCACATGAAAAAACCAACCAGCGCAAGGGCTATTAAGATTCACCTACTCGATCAATACATTGACTTAATAAATCAGTTTCTGGAGTCAATCACTTATGACGCGCCTACACTTGCGGAATGTGCGGGCGGATCTCCACCGGTAACGAGCGGATTATGCAGTCAAATGGAGAAATATACTCGTCACTGGCGGCCGTATGGGTCCTGTACCGAGACAAATTTTTGCCGAGCGATGAGTGGATATTGCCACCCGGTTCCAAAATGAGCTTGCCGCCAACACGTGTATGCCCACGAATCCGCAAGTTTAAACGAACCTTAAGTGCAGTGTTGTTCACGACACATTTTTGGAGAGCTAAATATTTGGAGAGCTAGAAAAATTTAAAATATAACAGTATTCTCTATACTATCTAAAATCACGTGTCTAAGCAACGCGGTCTGCAAATATTCTTATGCTAAAAGCGAGCCTGCATATGCCACTGAAATGCTGCAAACAAATATCATCCTACATAAAAGACAGATCCAATCTGGATATATTTTACAAATGACTCTGCCTGGAAAAATGCAGACCAACAAAGCTTATGACTAAGCGGTCGACGTAGAAACATGGTAATATTTATTTGAAAGAAACACGAGTGAACTATTCTGTCAGAAAACAGGCATGAGGGAGTAAGTTGTTTTATACATCAGATTTTAAATGCGTCATAAACATTACGAGCAACAGATTTTTTCGTGTTTATATTTGTTTTTTTTTTAATAGAGGAACCAGCGACTTAAATGTTAGGAACAAAACACATTGATAGACATGGAATTTCAATAAAAAATATGTTTTACAAGTCTCATATTTTGAGCCAAATTTATGTTTCCGATGTGCTGGCATCGGAAAGTAAATATCATTAAAATCTACAAAAATCATCGTTGCTGCATAGTTCCTGAAAACTAAAAGTGATGTATACCTAGCCGAAGCTCTATAACAGAACATTAGGTGATGTTAAAATTGAGTTGGTCCTTGCAAGAGATCTACAATAAAAATAATTAGTGTTGACATAGGTTCCTAATAATGAAGTTCAATAATAAAAGTATTTTTCGAAGATTTTAGATATATATATTTTAGTAAGCCATATTGTGCATCTCTAGAGGTGTTGCCAAACGCCAGAAGCTGCATGAACAAACAATAATACTTAGTAGTGCGCGCTTCCTTCAGCCTTTGAAGCATTATTACTGCTGTTGAATTCTAATGCCATATCTTTTAAAGAAGCTGGCAGCTTCACAACCTCTCTTGGCAATGAAAGTCTTCGAAATAAACTTTTTTTTATATATACATTCAACTTCCTCTTTGCGTTTTTATTTACAGCCCTACATTAAAAAGACGGTATTAAAGAAGAATCTACACTAGAATATAACTTGCAACAAGGATAATAAAAGGGAAAGCTCGCCACATAAGTTTTCGCCCACCAAAATAGTTTTATATTAAGCTAATTGTTACTGGTTTAGTTTCTTCCTCGCATAATGTAATTACAGATTATGAAATAATTATATCCGCCTCTGTTTTGTGTTAGGCTCTTCGGCGTCTGCTACGTTGTGTTAGATTTGACGCTCTCAAATGTATCTTCAAGTCCGTTAATAAAAAAAACATTGAAGACTTTATTTGCTAGCGTGGGCTTCAAGTATATTGTTTTAAAATATTTTACTTCGGGGTAAAATTAATAATTTTAATACCATGATTGAGTTAGTTCCTCAGCATTTGAACCGCATAAAATCAAATCAATTAACGTGATTCTGACATAACATTTACTGGCACGCCCTGAGCGCTTTCTTTGTTTTCACGGGCCATATGGGGTATATATCTGCAAATAAAGTGCACCAATCCTTTCACCAGCTGCAAAGAAAAGTTTCAAAATATAATTTGCGAATGCTCACAAAAATAAGTTTATTTCGATCTTGTTGTTTTAATTTTTTCAGTCTCCTTCCCTCCCGTTTTTCATAAGATTTAATGCCACGTACAAACCAGGAATTTGCAAACATCGCGGAATGCTCACACACATGCCTCAAAGAAGAAAAAAAGCTAAATAATTAAGAATATTTAGGATTAGTGTAAATTCTACCATAAGACTAGAATGCTACTGGAGGTAACAGACTCTGGGTGGACAGTGCAGTTGATAGGCTTACCCGCAGAACGTTTTGTGCAATCAGCTACATAAAATGATACGTTTGTTTCAAATAAATTAGTGGCCTATAGAACTACCTCACCTCTCTTGAGAGTGCCTTATAATCCTGCTTGTTTTCCACCATTAATCTCAATATGTTGTAATATATCCGGCCTTAATCATTTATTCAATGAATTTTCAAAGAAATTTGGGTTGCGCCCAGCTTGTTTTGCGTGATAGTGTACGAAAGGAAGTACCCTGAAGAGCACACGTTGTCATAAACCTCTGAAATATCGAAAAAAGCGTGAGTGCATGCTCTTTCTGAAGCGATAATGCGATTAGGTGCCCCAATGCTACCCACGATCATACTTAGTAGTCATCGGCATTGAAAATAATATTTTACCTACATAATTCTTATGACCTAGGTCGAGTCCTATGCTTGCCAACTTGGGTGAAATTTTGCAATATTAACCAAAAACATTCTGAAAATTTCCAGAAATTTTTGTTCCCAAACTTTATTTGTACCAAGAAACATCGAAATGAAAGGCCTAGGAGGAACAAGCTTTTATCAAAACCAGCAGTTTAGCAGCCTAGGCCTCCCACGTGGAGGCGTCGATGTCTTGCCTCCAAATGAAAAATACTTTTATGTTTGAAAGTATATTTTCATACGACAAATATTAATAACATAAAAAAGGAACGAATAGAGTTTCTTTTCATTCATTTCCACTGTATGCATTTTTGACGTCGATGGGTGGACGTCGAACTCCATCGATGGCGATTGCCATCGATGGAGTTCCGATTTCTGGTACGACCTTTTTAAGCACAGAGGTAACAAACCATCACTTGCACAATCGTTGCCTAATTTATTCTTGCTTTATTGCACGGAAAATATGCCGGTGGCGCACAGTGTACAAAAGTAAACGATCAGTGGCGGCAAAATGAACAGACCTAACCTTGCGTCTCCCTCCTTCCGATTTTCTGCCATTCTTTTTCTCGTCCTTCCTCTCACGATCACAGATGTCAAGCGCTTGCGATTTGCCACGCTCCAGTCCCAGCTTTGCATCCCTTATCTACGCAAGATAGAGGCGTTCGAGCTTTCACAATCCCGCGTAAAACGACCGACGCATCCGAGCAAATCCAGCTCGACCGAATTACGCCGTCGACAGCGCGGCCGGTCGGCCGTCACGCATGCGCCATCGCCAAGTTAAAGGAAATGGCATAGCGCGCTCTCTCAACTTCCGGAAAGATCTCTGAATTCCCGCGGAGCAAGGTCGGCGGGGTTGGAGGCGCTTCATGGAGCGCACGCTGCCAGAGATTGACGAGAGGAAGATGACCAACTCGAACCAGATCTGCGAGCGGAATATGCGCTCTCCAAATGGAGCGTTTGTGGAGCACTCGAGATATGCGAGCGGAATTCACAATTAGTTATCTTAAGCACATGGCGGGGCCTAGAGCAAGGCTACCCCTACCTAAATTGCGCTTAACGGCGTAAATACTGCTCCGAAAGCATTTTTTTTCGTGGGTTAAATGTAAATAAAATAAAATTTGTGTCCCATCTAGGCCAGTTAAAAAACATGTTTTTATTTAAGTTTCTTTTTAAGCATTTTCTAAAAAAATATTAAATAAAGCGCACAATTTATACGCTCAAAGTAGGCTAAGTCTTGCCGCAAATGTCAAATGCAAGAATTTCTGCAAATTATTTCTTCAGTTTTTATCATTTAATTGATTGATCAGCTGTGCAATTTCGAAAACTATAGTTTCACATGATAAAATTAGCTTACGATTTTTCGTATTTCTGGATTTTAAACTCGAGATGCAGATTCTGAGAACGCTTGGGCCTATGCCGTGCCTTTTCTCGTTTTCTCCAGCCAGACAACTTTGACTCTTGAGTCGTCCGATGGCTATTCAGCTAAAAACCTCCTGAAAATCAGACCTCTTGAAGGTGAGCACATTTTGTTCCAATAGGTATTGTAGAAAGTAATTGTTATTTTATTGTGTGCTTTTTGCCTAGACATCCTTAAAGCTCAGGCGCGCCATATATCATTACGAGCGCAGGATAAACTATATAGTACTGACGATATAACCGAGCTGGCTGTTTCCCATATTCTCGCTAAGCCCGCAAAGGCATCGAAAATAACTAAGCACATTACCTTCGATTAGTGCAAGAAAGGCGTTCACATAATGCACTCTAAGTAAACCCATTCATAATGTGCATACTCTTAGCAGCAGTTGGTAATCTCGCCGTGAAGCTTGAGCTAAGAAGATAACCAAAAGTCGACTGTTGTTCCGCACTTAATCTTGTTCATATAATAGCTCTGAGTACTCATATTTAATATCCAAGCAGTGCTCTTCTTGTTTTATCAGAATAAAATATTTGTTGTTTTGTGTGAGCACTAAGAGAATTATTACTTCTATGGACGATAAAGAAGAAAATTCTGATTTCTTCGAAAAAAATGAAACTAACCAGATTTATGTAACTAAACTCAGATTTATTTCATTTATAATAAACCAATTCAATTAAAATAACTGTAGCTATAAAATCGCGATTTCACTATCACTAGATCGGTTTCGCAACGCGGCAGAGTGTCTGAGCATTCTCTCCCAGTACTAAAAACAACGCAGAAACAAGTTAAGGAAAATTAAAATACGGTTATTTCACAACTTTACATTGAGTAATCTCCGCCATACTAAAGGAAAATAGCTTGATTTATTTCAGTGAACAAACATTATTTATTTGGTATATCTTTCCGGTTCTAAATTTCTTGGCAAAGGACATTACTTTTCTAGTCTTCGCTTTTTTTTCGCATTCTTATTTAGATGCAATAAGTCGTTATGTAACTGACGAACAAAGTGGATAGTAGAAACAATACCCATAGTTTCGATTTGCTCGGAAGACCACTGGTTTTTATGTGTTCACTCTTCAGCCTGATGGTTCTTTAATTTAAAAACTAAAGCAAATTTACATGAAAGCAACAAAAGATACTCAAACAAAAATAGAAATATTGGCGATTATTTTTTGTGAGGAAGGCTAGATTTAGACCATCATGTTACACCGTTCTAATTTAAGTCATGATTGAAATAATTTTTTTAAATTGCAATTCAAATAATCTTGAGTTTTATTCTCCGCCTTGGTTCTATATGTGATTAATAGGATGTAAATAATATTCCCACAATGCCTTGTATCACAGTTAATTTAACAAATATAAAGGTTCGAAATGATTAATTAAACTAGTAGAATTTTTTTGTTATCTCCTCGTGGGTCTTCTTCTGTCTAGTGCATGGTTGTTTTTTTTCTTTTTTGTCGCTTACTTGTAACTATACGTACGCATGGATTTTGTCGTTAACCTTCCTGGCGTTATATGGAACTTCAGTCCTAAGTACCCCAACATCAATCGTGTCGTTTGATTCCAAGTTGTGCGGTATCTCAAGGATTCCTGAATGCCAGCACGACTTTCTTCGAGGTCGAACAAATCCGGCTTCGCTGTTTATCCCTGTCTATTTTCGGTCATTCTCATAGTTTCCGTCCATATGGTCAGGAAGTGTCATTGATATTCAAACTGTACTGCTCTTATCTGCACCATCTGAGCAACTAATGATGTCAGGTCCTCACCGGCCAAAGTAACCTTGCACAGTGTAGTGGTTCGCTTATGGAACCACGCTTAACAAACGCGCATCATGATTATTAATGTGACTGTTCCTCTTTGAGCAAGGTCGCTTAGCGTCACGCTAAACCAGAGATGGTGATGATAGACAACCTTGATAAGTTAGAGGAGATAAACTGGTACCTAAAGGACCCGCTTGTATCTCTTCACGACTGGCCGTCCTGTTTCTCCTTGAGTAAAATATATGTTTATCCAAAAATTTCGGAAACGACATTCAAGTGCACGAAGTAAAAGGTTCAAAATATTTAACAAGACTAATTACACTTTTATTATTTCTCCTTACTCATTTTCTTCTCCTTTATCATAGTTGATTTTTAATATCTCTCTTTCTTTGAATCATACAACATACAACTTTCCAGAGACGACAACTGAGGCAGAGCTAGATTCACTTTACCGGTTATTTGTTCGCGCAATCAATTTGTTTTCGTGCTAGATGACAAAGAAAACGACCTAAGTGGTTTCATGACAACCGCAGCTGGGTTAAACTTAGGAAAGGTTATACTACTCGGTTGCACCGTATAAACTATTCCCCTAAACAGATGAGGAACAAGCTTAGCGAGAACAATAAAAAAACACCCTAAATGTAATAAAAATAAAAAGATAAGTGGAGTACATTTTAACTCATATTTTAAAGACCAGTCTTGATACAAGGCTACAGTTCTTAGTAAAATTATATGCGCTGTCGTATGTGAGGTGCTCCAATTTCAAGTAACACCTTCTGGCGGGCTAGTTGGTTCATGATTTGTAGAAATAAATGAACTGCGCGAAGGACGAGGACAGAGGTAGAAACGAAACGCTCCGTGTGTCGTACTCGTTTCTACCTCTGTCCTCGTCCTTTGCGCAGTTCATTTATTTCCCACTTCAATCTTACACCTTTGAATGCCACCTTGAGAATGCAACTTCAAGCGCGAAAAACACTTAGTATTTTATGTTCTTTCTTTTCCACTTAGTCTTGGTTACTCACCCATATAAGCGATAACGAGCTCACCTCTGATAAAGCCAAAAGTCAAATTTGGGGGTTTTACGTGACAAAACAACGACGGGCATCTTGCACGCCCCTGCGGAAGACTGATGTTTAATTTGGATCACCTGGGGATCTTTTGACGTGCAACCGAAAGCTCGCCTGCACGTCATAGCCTGTGACTGTCCCAAAGCAAAAGCGTAAAACAAATTCTGCCCTGCACGCGCGTTTTTCAAAATCTTATTATGGTTATTTACTTCGAATCTTTTATACGAGGGAGGCCAGCGCGCGCGGTATGTAGAATTACTTTGAGCATTCTCCTCGATGTTTGGGTAATTAAGTAATACGTATATTTTCACTGGAGCCGAATTACACGGTTTTCATTTTATGACGGTGTTATATACAGTTCTTGCTTGATGGCCAACAGTGCTGACGATGTACCAAACGCCTTTTCATTGCTCACTTTTTCCTCATCGTTTCTAGGAGTGAACTTCGTAGTCCTCTTTCAAACTTGGAAGGGGATTTCAGCGAGGCTTGTCTTCGCTTCAAACAGTCAAATATTTAGACATTTTTCAAACAAGAATTAATTTAGTTTTTTCTTTCCAAATATCTGTACCACGAGCAAAAATTTGTCCGCTCAAATCTATGCCGCGCTGCGTCGCGAAAATCCGGTAGCGCGCGTTCTTGGGTCCCCCTTTTCGGGAACGTTTTTACGAAAGCCACTTACATTCGCTAAAACCAGTGGGTGACACCAGCTATCTATCATTCCATAATAAAACACGGAGCTATTGCTCATCCAGCCCTCGGCTAACTTGGCTAGGTACTTGTAGGTACAGTGCTAATCACACTTGTCTATAACGCGGGAGCGTGCGGCTTTCTCCGGGGAGCGCTAGACTTGTGGCAACCGCGGAAACTAAGCTAGTCACGTGGCGCAACATTGAACGGCCCGCTCGAGGGGTGTCCTGCCCACTCTATCAGCTGGCGGCGAACGCGGTAGGCTGCTTTCACGCTTTTTACAAACATCATTGCTCGAACAATAAACAAACTAAATCATGAAGTCGTTTCAACGATGTTCTCATCAAAAAACAAAAATATATCATCAAGCACTTTACTTTTATCGCTTATCAAGCTGATAGAGTGGGCAGGAAACCCCTCGAGCGGCCCGTTCCATTTTGCGCCACGTGACTAGCTTAGTTTCCGCGAATGTCACCAGTCTAGCGCTCACCGGAGAGAGCCGCACGCTCGCGCGTTATAGACAAGTGTGATTAGCACTGTACCTAGTACGGAAGGGTGTTTAACGTTTTACCCAGTTTAAAGTTAACCGACTTCGAGGAAACGAGCCCTGGGGATCCGTCGGCCTGTGCTTTGCCTCGGAGCCACCGAGGGGGCTATCTCTGTTAGAGTAAAAGGCCCAATCATCTTGCTCATGGCTAGGGCTCTGTGTTATCGGAGTTTATTTTCGTAAATCTCGGAGGGTGTTTTTCGGAGTTTATTTTTTAGCGAAAATGCGGTGTTTATCGGAGTTTATTTTTCGTAAATCCCCAATTCTCCGAAATTCAAAAAATAATTTCGGAGTGTTTCTTATTAAAAAAAATTAACCGGATGCAAACGTGTGCTAGATAAAAAATAAAACGCGCTTGTATCAATTAAGATTTCTTCAGTTTAATTTGGCGTTGGTTTCATTGGCATATTAATTTGTCCCACAACAAAAGTCGCACACAAGTGTGGCTTCGATAAACGTCGATAGCTTAAAATCAATAAACTGCCAGAGGTAGCCGCAAGGAAGCTCGTAGTCATTCCATCAATCTATCCCGCGGCCGCGCGAGGCGGAGTGGTTAAAGATGTAATAGACACGTTTCAACTGCCCCTCTTCCCTATTTTATACAATCTCTATGGTCCATAGCTTTCACTGTTACCACCCAAAAACATTCGCTCTCCTTTCTCTAAATCCCAAATCCCATGGCCCAAACTGGAAACCAAAAGAGTGGCGTTTGTCGTGACACGAATGGTACGATGACCTGTTTCCCTGAACCATCCTTGACGAGACAAGCTGTAAGACCCCTTTTGACAACGGTCCGAGGCTTGAAAGATAATTATGGTCATCTTCCCACGGCCATTGATCCTGCGCTGCTCAAATTGTAAAAAAAAAAAAATACTTTTTTTCTTTGTTTGGGAAGCGGGGGGGGGGGGGTGCATGGGCACATAACAATTCGGAGTTGATCGGATCAATCCGAATTGAAAAAAAACTTTTACCGGCCGTTGTTTTTCGGAGTTTTTTTCGGATTTATCCGAAAACACGGAGCCCTACTCATAACTTATATATATCAATGTTTTTTTTTATTCTGAGGAAATGAAACTTTAATGATATACGTCGCTTATCTGGACTGCAAGAAGTGCGTTCTTCTCAGAAACATCTATGAGAATGGTAAGAAGCAATTCCTGATATCGTATACAATTTAGTGATTTTAGTATTAATATGCACGCCAAGTACGTGCAAAATGTTTAAAAGTCTTTTTTTCCTTGTGAAGATGAGCTTTATAGCGTTTAAACGATAGTTTAGAGCATAGCCTGTGCCATTTCCGACTCAACTCGTTTCATTTGGGTATCCTAAACACGCGATGGAATCACATTCTTCTATCGTTTACGTGCAAAATATGCATGACTCACCCATTCAATGAATATAAGCTTATTTATAAAAAAAATAAGTTTACAATGTTAGTTTTAAACCAGATTGCCTGCGCAGTTCCCTATATTTAATTGGCATCCCGAATTTTCCACAATGCCACGTAGAAGAGAGAGTCTTTTCGGGCACCTCTTGAATGTCTTGAAAGCGTGTCACCGTCGCACTCAGAGGAGATAACCGCCGTTCACACATATGCGACCGAGTAAGACCGAGAGAGACCAAACTGGTTTTATGCCTCTTGCGACGTCTTAGGACCGGATGCGCTGCAGCGGAGCTGGTCCTAAGACGTCGCAAGAGGCTTAAAAACCGGCCTGGTCTTTCTCGGTCTTACTCGGTTGCATATGCGTGAACGGCGCTGTACGCTGCGGAGATATTGGCAAGTTGCCTGAAACAAGAATCACACCTATCTGCGCATCATGAAAGGCAATGTTTCCGATGAACTTCGTGTATTCAGTCTCTCAATCAGGCTAGAAGAAGCCGAAGCTGTTTAAAGAACATCTCAAATATTTTTTGTACACAAATATTTGAAACGTTCTAGCTCTATTTTAATGTCTCTATTAATAAAGTTAATTGCAACATGAAACACATGAGCATATATTGTAAGTTAAATAATATATTGAAATTATCACCGAACTTATAGTGATGAGTATATTCCATCAAATACCCGCCGAGTCTGATAAAACCAACATAATAGGTGCCAAACCTCTAAATGCCACACCCTTTTGATTTTAATTAGTAAGAAATTATGTTTTACCATGATTCGTTGAATAGATATTGACATTTTTTTTCTTATAAAAACGCATTGCAGAGTCCGCCTGTGCCCCCTTACAAAAAAATTATACCTGGCCAGATCTAAAGATTTCAGATATGGCCATATCAAAAATTGGCCACATATAACCTATATGGTATATCTGCCAGATATAGCCTCATAATGCCAGATATAGCCTGATATCCCTGGCCAAGTATGGAAATCCCAGATCTGGCTAAGTAAGGAAATTCCAGATCTGGCCAGGCATATCAAAAGGACACAAGCCTGAAATCAGCACTTTATATCTTTTTATTGTCTACAATTCTCCCAAGTGCCCCGGCCCGCACTCGAGGAATTATAGTAACGGTGATCCTTCAGCTCCCTAGTGATCGCTAGTTTTGACCAATTCCATGGTTACACAGTTTCGAGTGTAATTCGTATTCACCCTGAACAAGCGTCCCAAAGGGCTCAAGGACCTGTCATATCACTTTTAAAATTTCTCATCAATGGCAGCGTTTATGATACTGTGCATTCTGTCCAACCTTCAACCAGGCTGAGGCGCCGAAATCTCTTACAATATTATCATTCTCGTGATTGTTGTTTTAGCAGGAATTATTTAAAAGCCTAGAAATCACAACAACCAAAACCGGGATTTAGCTCGGATTCAGCGGAGCTGTTTCTAGCATTTTTAGTGTTTCTAACTTAATATCAGCGTCTTTGAAGCTGTACGAGAATGATAATAATGTAAAAGATATGTCTGCAGCTCATCCAGGTTGAAGGTTGAACAGAATGCACAGTACTGACATTGGCGAAAAATGTTAAAAGTGATATGACAGGTACTTGGGTTCAATACGACACTTGTTCAGGGTGACTCCCAATTACACTCAAAACTGTGTAACCATAGAATTGGTCGAAATTTCCGATCACTAGGCAGCTGAAGAAACACCGTTCCCATGATTCCTCGAGTACGGGCCGAGGTGCTTGAGGGATTTAGCAAATTGTCTATTCCGGCGTAATGTTAACACTTCAAAATAATTAATTCTACATTGAAACCTTCGTGAAAATTAGCACAAATAATCTCAAACTTAAGCTTGCCAAAACTGAAGTTAGGGATTATTTGTGCTAATATTTAGCTGCGAACAATGAGTCATTCACATTTTGCTAACAAAGTAAATGTTTAACTTTTTTAAACTTTTTAATATATTGAAAGCCGGCCGGCAGTATATACGCCATATCAGGCTGTATATACGCCTGATAAGTCTGTATATACACCAGATAAGTCTGTATATACGCCAGATAAGTCTGTATATACGCCATATCAGTCTGTATATACGCCAGATAAGTCTGTATATATTCCGCATATAATCATATAATGTTTGATATGGGCAGATATATCCCAGATGTAAGATTTCCATACGGGCCCTCTTGGTGCCTGAAAGTGAACTGGGCCACCACTCTACCTGCTGCGATTTTGTATTTGATCTTCTTTGTGGTGCAACACAGAAGTTTTACAAATATGACGACAGCTGCAATACCGAGAACTAATCATCAAACTTACGCTAGAAAGCGTATCGTTTTGTAGCTGTTATGGGAAAAAAATCATGGTGGGTTTTCAAAGCCAGTGGTTGAAGAAAATAATGTGTCAATATCGTCATGCTGCCCTAATAAAATGCATTTTGTTATTTCTCTATAATTTACAGTTCTTACACTGATATCGATGAATTGGTATCCTGTGAAAATAACGTGTCCACATGAAACAATTAACATATTTGTTTTAGAAACTTTTAGAAACCATTATTTGCGTGAGGTCATTGTTCTATATTTGTTAAAAAAATTCAAGGTGTGTTCAATGGTTATCTATGTGCAGCCACGTAACCACGGGGGAAGAGGGGAGTGCATGGGGCCCGGGCCCCGCCGAAATCTTCCATTTTGCTGGGGCCTCCTCTCCCACTCCCCCTCATACAGCATTTTGTAATGAGCGCCCCCCCCCCCCCCGAAACAAAATCCTGGCTACGTGCCTGTCTATGTGAGATGAATCGGTAATGTGGCAAGCAGCGTAAGACCAGCAACTGTATTTCTCTATCTGATTAGACTAATACGAGTTGCTTTCGATAAGTCCTTTCTGAAAGACGCTATTGAAACCTTGGTCAAGCTCAATATTGTATTTCATACAGCAATTTCGACAAGGAACCCTATACAACTTTCTTGCTTTCACTCTTATCTAATGCATCACGCAATGGTGTTTAGGTAAAAATGAACGGTATCATATATCATGCATTAGAACGCATAAAGAAACTACAGCGCGTGTTTAAAAACAGTCTAGATAATATTGCCACAAGGATCTCCGAGTAAACGGGCCAGTTAACAAATGCAAAAAAAAAGCGCCCGTTGTTGAATAGGGATTTTTCTTCTGGTGCTCGACGTGAACAGTCGCAGAATGGCTGGCTCCTCCGGAGCCGCGATAATGGCCCTTGGTGGCGGTGGTTTTTCGTCCGCTGACGGTGCGTCTGCCACCGACGATTACAAGGTTGTTCTGCCACCCATCCCAACTAAGGCGACGTATCTAAACTCCGTTTTGCTGCATTGCGACAACAAGGGACGCCCGTACAGGATTGAAGAGTTCAAGCAAGAACTGAGACTGTGTGACGTTCTGAGTGACATCGTGACCCTTGGGGCCTTTCAAATAAATCACGTCTGGTTAGCAACGTTACGTACGCCCCAGGCCAAGGAGCGACTTCCGAATGCCAAAGAGGTGAAGGGATTCTGCTGTGACATCATCGATCCCAGCACAACCGAGTTTCGTGTCCGCCTTCACTGTCTTCCTTTCCACGTACGGGACGACGCGGTAAGCAGACTACTGGAGCCTTACTAGAAGGTTGCGGACGTCGGGCGCGAAAAGTGGCGGGTTGTGGGATTTGAGGGCGTAGAGTCCACCACCCCAGTCGCCCGCGTGACGCCCAAGAGCGGTGTCACGCCGGACAGTATTTCTCACGAGCTACGGCTTCACGGGATTAACGTGCTCCTCGTCATCATTGGGAAGGCGCCTGTCTGCTTGCGGTGCAAGCACTCAGGGCGCGTTAGGCAAGACTGTCATGTGCCGGCATGCTCGGAGTGCTTCCGCATCGGGCATGAAGAGAAAGAATGCGTTAATACGTATGCTCACGTACCGGTGGTGCCCAGGCGGAAAACATGCCGCCTTTAACCATGGACGTTGAGGATGCGGAGGGAGCTGCGTACGGTCTGGAACTTGGCGCAACGTCAGCTGCGGAACATCAGGGGCACCCTGCTGAAGCCAAAGGTGCTGCGGAGGCTCACGCGGAAGAGGGTGCCAACGAGTCGGCGACCGATACCCCTGTGACCAAGGAACGCGTTACACCTCTCCCTTCTGTGGCGCTGCCCAAAGACAACATGGTCCCCCGTACAGCCTGTACCCTGTCAACCGAGGAGCAGGCTTCAGGAGAAACCTCCGTCATGGACACCGCCAGTGAGTCAACCAAGCCCGGTCTCGACGAGCCACTCCTGACGCCGGGCATGGCGCCCAGTCCTAGCGCGTGGTGGGAGAAGAAGGGCCGATGCCATTCAGTACCCGACCCTCCCCCAGACGTCTGCAGGCGGCGGGACAGCAAGTAAGGCGGCAACGCCCGGTTTCAGGGACTTCGTCCGAGGGTCAGGGCATGTGCTGCGCCACAACCACTCATTATTTGTACGCCCGACACAGTCATTAAGGTAGCAACGCTAAATGTACGAGGTCACACCACACCTAAAAAAACAGTACCAAGTGCAATATTTGTTAATTAACGAGAAACCCGATTTCTTGGCTTTGCAGGAAACCAAGATGCCTGAGGAGGAGAAGGTAGCCAGCGCACTAAACCCGTTTTTACTTTCGTATGAAGTTGGTGTTACGCACTCTGTCGGTGTTCATGGGGGTTACTTTTTGTTTGTGAAGAAGTCCTTTCTCTTGTCGGAATCGGACGTCAGCACCGACATGGAAGGGCGCTTTATTATGTGCGATTTTTATATTCTCAGCAGTTCACTGGTGGCTTATTTGCATATACGCCCCCAGTACGCTGAAAGACCGAGTTTCCTTTGTTGTGGGCTTACACCGTTTTCTAAATTGCAGTAGAACAAATGTGTTTTGCGGGGATTTTAACTGCGTTGTTCAAACGAGCGATAGAACGCGCCAAGTCAGCACACTAATACAAGTGAGACGAGTTTAGCTGACTTGCTCGAAGATTTTGAGCTAGTTGACGCTGGAACCGTTAGGAATGAAACGTGTGAGATGCGTTTTACCCACTTTCAAGCGTCATCCCACGGCCGCCTAGGTATGATCTACGTTTCGCCTCCGTTTCTGCATTGTTAAGCCAATATTGGGTGACGCCGGTTTTTTCTCCGATCACTGCCTGGTTACGACAGTGATCGGTGGTAGAGCTCCAACGAAGGCGAGGTTCTAGTGGAAGCTGTGGAAGCTTAACACCAAGCTGCTCGATGATGAGTTCTTTCTTGCGGGTATAAACAGAATTTTCAAATTGTATTTTGAAAGTACGGGAGGGGATATTTTCGAGAAGTGGGAGATCCTAAATCAAGAAGTTATGATGCTTGCGATAGAAAGGTCATTTGTTTTTGCCTACAATGCGCGTTGTTCCGAACGCAGTTTAAACGCTGACTTGCAGGCGCTCTCAAACGCGCAGTGTTTCGCTCCCAGCACGTATTTGAAAGATTTAGGTAGCGTGAAAGACCGGCTAGAACAGCTTCACCCAGAACGTTATCGCGGAGCCGTGGTCGGAGCGCGTGCAAAGAAGTACCTCATGGGCGAGCAGCCAACGAAACAGGCTTTAGTTGACGAAAAGCGATACGCGCTGCAGAATGAAATTGCTGAAATAGACGTCCACGCCGTCACGAGCACGAGCCCAAGTTGTATACAGCAGGCGTTTGTTGCACACTATTGGCAGCTTCTTGAATAGATAAGTCAAAGAAGAAAGGACCCAGCGGGAGCTTCTCGAGTCACTACCGCAGTTAGCGGAAGAGCAGACGGAAAGTCGTTCGCAGCCAATACCCATGCAAGATATCGTGAAGGCAATTGATGACCTTCCAAAGGCTAAAACGCGAAGCCCGACGGGCAAGGCGCCGAGTTTTTTTTAAGTATAAGAACGTACTCATTAGCGTGTTGCTGAATGTCTTTTGTAAAGCGTATGAACAAAATGAGTTGCCTCTGTCGCTTTACGCGAAAGTATACTGTGTTTATCTCTAAGAGTGTTGATGTTGTGAAACTGCGGTCACGGCTACCGCTCCATCACTCTAATGTGAATTACAAAGTTCCTGCAAAGAATTTAGCGCGACGGTTTCAACGTGTAGCCTGTCGGCTTATTGGTAACCACCAAACGATTGGGATCCAAGGCAGCACGATAATGACAAACGTGCATGTCGCACGTAGCGTGTTAGAAGTGTGTGATGGGGCCATGGGCCAAGTAGCCACGCTACAAATCGATCTGGATAAGGCGTTCGACCCTGTCAAGCCTGATGTACTTCTTGATGTTTTAATGTTTGCAAATATGGGTGTCATTATTTTGGAAGGTGCCAAAATGGCATATAAACATTGTACACAAATGCTTGTCGTAAACAAAAAGGTAACGGAGCAAATTCACGTGCAAACGACTGTTAGGCGGGGATGTCCCATGTCACCGCTGTTATTCAATTTGTATTTAGAACTTTTTTGTTTTAAGTGTCTCGAATAGTAAAGATTGTCGGTACTTCCGTCTGCAAAATACCGAGACAAAGGTTTTCAGTTATACAGATAATATCGCGGTGTTTTGCACTGAGATGCTCAGCGTTATTGCAGTTGTCACTTTGGCTAAAGGTTTCTTTGAGGCTACTGGTGCAGCTATAAATTGGAACAAGTGCAGCGGTTTTTGACACGGCGCCTTGGCCCCAACTCCTTCATGGTACGAAGGCGTTAGCTGGGATTGCGTGCCCTGTGCATACTTCGGCGTGCCTTTAGATTGTTACCGCGAGAACAAAGCCCATTAATCGGGGGTTCCCACCGGCCAGGCCAACCGGGCTTACCGATGGAAGCAACGTGATCTGTCCATCTTCTCGAGAGCGACAGTTTGCAACATTTTTTTATTTGAAAGATATAGTATGTTTTGCTAGCGATCCACTGTGCTCGCGTAAACGTTCGAAGTTTCACTCTATTTTGCTTTGTTCATCTGGGGATCTATTAGGGAACGCATGAAATGTGAGAATCTCTTTCACCAGGTGCGTCACGGGGGACTTTGGCATTCACTCTTGGTTGTTAAGCAACTCACGTCCCGATTCTTTCTTCTTCAAGAACAGAAGCATCCCTTCATTTGAACGTTCATCCAGACCAAACTGGTACCTCATCTGCCATAATTTCTTGCTTCCTCGTGAGGTGGCAAGCCCATTCGAAAGGAGGTCATTGACGCCGTGGAATTTTCGTCTGCTCTTTTTTAATATTTGTATTTTGTGAGCAAGAAAACGTTGGCGTGCGACTTGGTAGTAAGTTTGTTTCACGATCCCACTGTTTTTTGTAATGTTTTGTAATGGCAGCCAAGATGTGCTCCAGCGCACGCTTAAAGTTATACACCAATATATACGTTGCCGGTCAAAGTGTGGCTAAGGAAAAGAGGTATTATATACCGTGGTACTGTGAATTGTATATTACCTAAGCAATCTGAGACAAATAAACATGTTTTTATCTTTTCCTGGAATGCCGTATTTTTGGGGGATGTGCTCCAGCGCACGCTTAAGAAGAAACTATCCATTACTTCATCGGGCATTCGTTTTTTGAATGTAACTAATGACGACTGCAGTACCTCTTGAAATGTTTTGTTTGCTGGGCGCTTTGTAGCATATGGCGACCGCTCATGGCAGTGCGGCATGCCGACCCCAAGGCGCAAGAAGTCCGTTTTTATTTTTTCAACCTTGTCAAGCAAGTAGAAAGTGTGTTTGCCACCAGCTGAGCCTAAGCCTGAGTGGCTAGGCCTTTGTAAGTGCCTTCTCGAGACGAGAAACATTTAATATGTGCTACAAAAGCTTTGTAGTGCATTTATATATGTGTTTTGACATTGGCTGTTTGCTTTTTGCAATAAAGAAAAAAAAACGAGTTCAGCCTTTCCACTCTCGTGAAGAAGAAAGACCAGCGGAGCTGTGCTCGATACACTGCCACAACGCGCACGCGCCCGTTTCCCGCTTCTTCTCCTCCGACACGCCGCCTATGCGGGTACGTCTCCGGCAGACCAGAGTCGGCCGCACACTGCGCACGTGACGCCAAACGACACGAACTCCCTCCGGAACCTCGCTGTCGCGCCCGGGAGCTGTTTAGCCTGCGTAGAGTGCAGTCGTCACCGGGCCTCGCGCTTGCGCAATTGGCCTCCATGTCACGATCTTCGTCCGTGGAGTTGGCCCGCCGGCGCCCTCTACCATCGGGTTCTGTTCCCCGCGGAGGCTCAGGCGAGGCGATGTGCCCTTCTTTGGCAAGAGGAGTCTGGAGCGCTCGACGCAGTGGAAGTCGAGCGCGACAGCGGCTTTGCGGCGGTTACGGACCCATTCGCGCTGCTGCGTAGATCGCCGCTCCTTCCGCAGCCTGTCTTCTTTCCCCGAAAGGGTGCGCGCCGACCCATCCTAAGTCCAAATCGAAACTGATAAGAGCGTAGGAAACAGCGCGGAAAACAGACGAGGACGAACAAACACACGTGACGAGCGCTGCGCTCGTTATGTGTGCTTCTATTTGTCGTCATCTGTTTTTCGCGCTGTCTCTAGCGATGAATTCCACCAGCGCGACCAACTATCCATTATTCTGTGATGGCTGTAGAGTTCCTGTATAGGCTCCCTACGGGAGCCTGAGTTACGCGTCTGTTCTTCACGTGCCACCGCGCTGCTATTCGCCGAGATCCGACCACGTGAGAATCCGGATCAGTGCGCGTGCAGGAAAGTAGACGTTGCACGCTCCCCGGCGTACGTTCATCTGCTTTGAGCGCGCCGCGCGCCTCGAACGCGCGGCGCCGCTATTCGCCGAATTCAGTCACGGTGACCAGTGGGATCAACATGCCGTGCAGGGAAAGACGGCGCTACGGAGATGAACGCGCAGCTATCTGGAGTTCCTATACAGGAACTCTTACATAGCTGGAGAGGTTGCCGCCATCTACGAGCGACGGCGGCAACCAGACTGGTTGTGTGCTTGCCACCGTCGCTTATAGATGACGGTAGCTGTCCAGGCAGGTTTGTGTCGACAGGGCGTTTGATACCGCACACCATCCGGAGAGCCTAGCCTCAATAGCTCCGCTGTAAAAAAGCGCCCCTGGCCGAATGGTTATTGATGCTGTGCTCTCACGTAAGGGCAGTGGTTTGATACCTGGATGACGACGGAGCTTTGTTGATTTTTGCAAATGTCGCGTTCTGGTGCATTCGAGAGCCCTGCTGTTTATTCGAGGTACAAATGTTCTACGCGACAGATGTTCTACGTTGATTGTTCCAGAAGCCCACAAGCGTACATAGGGACTCCGCGTGGCGTCAGGCTCGCCTCGCTCTCGATGCGCGTGTCTCACCGACAGAGACGCCTGCGACCCAGGCCTTCTCCCATTTAGTTTGAGCGCAAGTTCGCTCGATTAAGCGTTTAGTTTCCTTCAATCATTGGTCGCCTCGTCAATTGTCACTCATGACATTTTGGTGAATGTGCGGCGTAGCACCTTATGCCCAATGTTACTGATGCGCCCCCGCGGACCCGTTAACAAAATACATTTCCAAGCCTGGCGCGAAGACCGCTCTTCGAAGAACCTGAAACTAGGGCCAGGCGCCGCACCCAGAGTAGGCTCCTGGATTCGCTGGAAAATCCCAAGCCGAAGAGAACGACGATGGCCGATCAGTCGCAGACATCGGCCGCTTTTGCCACCATTTACTTGCCAGTCGCACCACGGATGGTTGCTCCTTTCCACGGTTTACAGTACAAATACGACGAAGACTGCATCGACCAGTACGAACGCGTTGCCCGCCACAATGGCTGGGCAGACAAGCAGCGCCTTCAAAACGTCTATTTCTCGTTAAAGGAAACTGCCAGGCAGTTTTATGAAACTCACAGAGTCTTCCTTGACATCGTGGGATGTTTCAAGGACCAGATAGATGAAGGGGCGTGTTTCTACGAATACCGGCGAGAAAGAGCCGAATACCTACTTCAAACCAGAACTAAGGGCCCAAACGAGAGCGTCACCGGCTTCATGGAAGATGTCCTGCGCCTCATCGCACAGAGCTGACCCGCATGGCACAGACTACAAGAAGCTGCATGGTCTTCGTGCGCGGGGTGAAAGACAACATCTTTAGGGGCCTCGCTCTCGGCCTACCGACAACAGTCGAAGATTTTGTAACCGAGGCCACGAACATCAAGCGTGCCTTGCAAGCCTGAGCCAGTCACTATCAGCGATTTCCCGGCGTTGCTGTCCTCGGTCTGTCTAGCTGCAGTGTTGGCTCCAGCATTCAAGGCATTCACGAGATCGTTCACGATGTCATCCAAGAACTCAGGGTGCTCCTGGCTGCTGCCAACAGCCGACGTTGCTGTCGATAGCCGAAGTTGTTCGCGAGGAAGTTCAGCAAGCAATCCAACCGGAGGCTCCTGCCAGCGTAGCAGCACTATGAGGTCCACCCTGACCTACGCAGCAGTAGCTCGGAGACTGGCGCCAGCTGCCCGGCAGTATTCGACGTCGCCAAGACGTCAGTTACCGGCGTCACAGGCTTTCCGACGTCGAAAAGGGCAGCCCCAGCTCGTCCGCACCGTACAACCAGCGCCTATGAAGACGGATGTGTGGCGCACGGTCGGTCGACTGCTCCTGTGTTGTCAATGCGGCGAGGCCGACCACGTCTACTGGAGGTGCCCATACCAAAAGACATGGGCCTGCGAGATTTGGCGCTGAGTGACTTGGAGAGCTACCAAGGGACATCGAGGTGTACCTACGACGACCCCTGTTACCGGTGCCGACACTGCCACGAAGTTTTCGCTCGCGTTCGCATTGATGTGCGCTTTCGCCCTTCTGCCGCTCTCGTGGGACAGCCTGGCCCCGCTATCTCGTCGGGAAAACTAAGTGTGGCAACACCTCGAGGTTGCGCTGCCGAAGAACCGAAGACGACTGAAGTAAAGAGCCTCCAAGACCGCTGGAGCGCTCCAACTCTCCTGGCGCCACGCATCGCATCGACGCTCCTGCAACAGTGCCAAACAACATAAACGTTGTAATCATAGGCCAAGACGCATCGGCACTCGTGACCCCAGAGCAGACTACTCAATCATGAGTGGAAGGCTCTATCACCACCTGCAAAAAGTGATGACACCATGAGATGAACCTCAAATACGAACTACTCCCGGGAGATGCACTGTTCGCGTCGACATTCACGGTAAGGCGTGCCCTGTGAAGTTTGTCGTTCTGCAGGATTGTGCGAGCGACGTTATCTTCGGGATGGACCTTCTCCGTGAGTATGGCGCCGTCTGTAACCTCGGGGCAAACCAGTTGACTCTGCGAAGACTGTTCTCCCGCCGGTGCAGCCTCCACACTGCGTCAACCGCGATCCGTGTTACGACAACACTGTCGAGTGTTGTCGTAACCGTAATAACCGACGCAGCCATGTGCGGTTAAGCTCTTCTGAAAGGCAGCGTTATCTTTTTCTTGAAAAAGGAATTTCCGTTACACGAGGCGTTACAGATCTCCAAGAACGACGTACAACTGTTCTCGCGATGAACTTTCAAGAGGAACCGCAGCGCGCAACGAAATAAAGCACCATAGGCCACGTTAAGGGGCTTGAAGCGCCAGCCGTAGTCACCCGCAATTTTGGGGAACCCTCGTCGTCACAGCGCAAGAGAACGTCGCCGCCACAGCTCGACATCGACCCAGAGCTCTCAGCTCTAAAGCGCCGGTAACTGGTTGAGCTACTCACTGAATGCAGTGAGTGTTTGGCCACGTCGTCAAAAATTTGACAAACACCATAGGCAAAACGTCGTATTGTTACCGACGGTGACGTGCGTTCAGCCCATTAGTCGCCGTACCGCGTCTCTTTGAAGGAGAGGGAAGTCATCCAAGGACAGGTTCAGGAGATGCTCGGCGATGAAATCTTCCAGGTGTCAAGCAGTCCATGAACTTCACCTGTCGTGCTCGTAAAGAAGAACGGAACCCTGAGGTTGTGTGGGGACTATCATCGACCCAATGCTGTGAAAACGAAGACGTCTAAACACTTTTTAGCATCACAATTTTCTAGACCGTCTGCGCCACTCCCGATACTTTTCGTCGATGAACACGAAGAGTGGCTACTGGCAGATCGAGATTGACGGACGGGACCGGGAAAAAAACACCCTTCGTCACACCCAACGGACTGTACGAATTTAAAGCGATTCCCTTTGGACTATGCACAGCGCCGGCAAAATTCCAGCATGTCATGCACAACCTGCTGGCAGGCTCAAAATGACAGAGCTTTCTCGTCTACCTCGACGACGTTCTGGAGTTTACCAGCAACGTCGACGGGCACTATACGGCGACTCCAAGCCGTACTTTAAGCCATCAATGCCAGTGGATTAACTCTCGAGCCAACGAAATGTCGATCCGCTTATGGTGAGCTCAAGCTCTCACGCCACGTCGTAAGCAGCGAGGGTGGTTGCCCCAACCCCGCGAAAACGCGCGCCGCAGCCGAATTTTCCGGCCGTTGGAGAACAGGCCGTAAGAATAATCCTAGGCTTCTTTGCCTACTACAAGCACTTTGTTTGAAAGTTTGCTAAGATTTCTGCGCAACTGACACACCTAATAAAAGACGCCGTAAAGGTTCAGTAGACAGAAAAGCACCAGCGGGTGTTCGACGAGCTTAAATGAAAATTCAAAACGCCGCCAGTACACTCTAAGAAAAAGTGAGCACCCCCTCGTCATCATGCGTTTTGACGTCTGTAACGACCCCACAGGCTTACTTAACGACCCACTGGGCTCGAGCCATTGAGCGTTACCACCCTGTTGGCAGGTGACAAGCATGGGGTAGTCACGTTTTATAAACTCTTAAATTTAACATTCAAGTGCATGCCGTTGTTTAATAGTAAAAGCCACTTCAAAAATCTCAAAAAGTACTTGAAACCTCTTTTCTTTGTGCGTCGGTTACCATTTATTCAAATTTGAACCGGTCGAAACAGGCGTGTGGCTCAGTTCGCCTAAACTGGCAGAAAACAAACATTGCCAAAGAGTACAGGCAACCTTGGTAGGCACCTACTAAAACCCGAGGCAGATAAAAAGTATCGCGGTCGTCCTTTTGCTTCCGTCGCGGGTTTTACCATGTACAGCAGTAAACAGCTGGCAGCTAGCGTCGTGCTCGAGAAATTTAACCAAATCTATAGAAATGCACAGGAAGCTACGCACAGGCGTGAGTTGACTTGAATGTTCTCCGGACGAGATACTCTTGTCGTCTTTTATTGTGCGGTTCAGTAAAGAGCGTGCTCTCATTAAAGGTGTGATCGGTCAGTTCTGCGTGCAGATCAGTTGCAAATGGCCTCCTCGGTTCCGCCTAGAGCACTATATAGCTCCTTCGGAGCAGAGTAGCGCAATCTAGAACGCCGTCTCTCGGCGACTAGCGGCGAGACACCCGGAGGTTCCAACTCCGGCCAGAAATGCATGGGGAACGTGAGAAAATCGTTGTTTCTTCAATGTTGTGGAGATGTACGGAACGACAATAGTTTTTGACATAATAAAGGAACATTTTAGAATCATTTGCGCTGAGTTGTGCGCCAAGTAAGGACGTAATTTGTTTTTAAAAATTGCACGAGCGGCATCATGCAGCAGACGACGCGGCGACGTCACAGCGTCCACGTGACCCGCTCCGGCCAACCCAAAGAGCCCATCTCCGCTGCGTGCAAAAATCGTCTGCTTCAAACGCCATTGCCTTGGAAATTGCCTTCTCAAAATTTGCACACGCATCCGATATTATTAAAACTTTGATAAAGTGTTTAGTGCTTTGCCAACTTCATGACAGACTAGTTTTGAAAAGTGTGAACTCACCGTTTAGTTTTTAATTAGCCGTGTTGCGTCGGTCTCCATGTATTCTCCCATAGGGCGGGCCGCCTCCTGGAACCAGGCTGTCGAACCGGAACCGAACCGAACCGAAAACCGGAACCGAACCGGTATTTTTTCCGGAACTGAACCCGAACCCGAACCGTTATATTGTTATCGCGATGAACCCGAACCGGAACTGAACCGGAAAAAATAACGGTTACCGGCTCATGTCAAAACGGTTCGGCCACGCGCTGTTGACAATGAATGTGCTATCAATGCCATTTGTTTTTTAAGTGCCGTCAACTGACACACACCTCGCTTACATATTTTTCTTCTCCACTCAGTCTTAGGAATATAAACGCTGCATCCATGAATCTTGACAGACGCTGCATCCATGAATCTTGACATAGGAACCAGTATTGCGCTGGTCGCGGCTTGCACGGAAAAAAAGAATTGGAAGGCTGTGCAAAAAAAAAAATCGCGTCACGGGATTTTATTTTTCTACAATCTCGTAATCCTAAATGCTGCTGTGTGCTCATTTCATAACACGTTTCTAGAACGCGCGAGTTCTTGAAGCTTGCTTCCATCGGAATGAGAAAAGAAAAGGCTGTGGTGTTTGATAATGTTTGAGGGAGAGAAAGAAATTTTATTTACAGTTGAAATGAGCATTCATGAATTATATCTGCTCTTCGCTGCCCCAACCACCGGTCAGAGTATATCGAGCTATGAAGTGTCAAGATTTACATGCCGTATTTTTTCGTACCGGAAACTCGATAAATGCGGGAAAAAAAAAACAGGGATACAAACCCTAGCCGCTCGCGGAGAAGCGAAGCTGCGCGCACTTTCGAATTTGACAAAGGATCTGCCGAGCTTCTGTTGCTTCCGTCGCCTGCCCAGCGTAGTCATGGGACTCAAGCGGGCGCGTGCGCTCAAACCAACGCTCAGCAGACGCTGGAGTTAGCGCCCGTGACAGACAGCCCTGTCATCAGACAGTCGTTGTTTGCCGCTTGCATTGGCTACAGGCTTTTATAAACGTTATGCACTACTAGTTTCGACGATGTATCCCGTTTCGTATGTGCTGATTTCAGATGTTTTATTTGTAATTTATTTTGATGTTGCAATTTGTCATTTATAATTTCCAGAACCGGTTCGCGAACCGGTTCGCGGATCGAATTAATCGAACCGGAACTGAACCGGAACAAAATAAATTTACCTGAACCTGAACCGTAACCGAACCCGTATTTTTTCGGTTCGACACACTGCCTGGAACCCTGAGTACCACGTGACTTGCGCCGAGCTGCTCTGTCGGCCATGTTGTCGGCAAAACACGCGGATCAAAGGATTGCGCTACTCTGCTCCGTAGGAGCTACGCAGTGCTCTAGTCCCGCCGAACTTGCACGCCTGTCATACCCAATTTGTTTGCTTTCAAGTGCAGTGAAGTATGAAGTATTGAACACCACGACTGAGGCTGGACAGGACGAACGTACACAGATATATGGGATCATGTCCGTGTATTTCAGTATTGCTCTGTCTCGGGATATATGACTCACCTTCACTGGCTCATTTGGCACATTTCATCGAGCATACTCGATAAAAAAATGCTTCAAACAAAAAGCGAGGGCGAAGGCTCTCATCGACCTGCATGCCAAAGACGAGCACGCGCGGTACGTGGGCGCGGCCGAATGTAAACGGAACGCCTTCAGAGCGGTTGTCATCGAGGCGTCGACCGGCATCACGAGGACGGCAGCGAGCGTGAGAAGCGCTGGAGCGGAACAAGCGGAGGAGATGGCCATCGCCCTGGCCATCGCCGACGCAGACTACCACACGGTGCTGAGTGACTCGAGACAGGCGGTGCGAAAGTTCACCAAAGGCCAAATCTGCCGGGAGACCGAACGAGTATTGCGAGCGGTCAAACTGCAAGACAGAAAAGTGAGAATCAAGTGGCTCCCGGCGCACGCGGGCGACGCGTCGGAACGCAATGACAACCACAACGAGACGGCTCACACAGCGGCGCGAGCGCTAACCAACCACGCCTCGGCGACAGACCGTCCGACGTGGTTGGAAGCTCGAACAGAAACAATTGAAGCGAAAAAATTAAAACTGAAACAACGCACAACGCTTCGGGGAGGACCGGCGGACGGGCTTCGCTGGAATCACGTGCGCGTGCTCAGTGTGCTCAACTTTTACTCAACCGCCGCTGAAGTCATTCGGATATGTAAAAAAGAAAAGAAAATGCATCAGCGTGTTCAGAAAGCTGTGATTGCAGAAATTGGTTTCGATAATTAATACAATTAATTAAACAGGCTTCTGTATACTTGAAGTGTAGGCTAGCGAGAAAACGAAACTGATCAAAACGTGACGTGTAGCGACTATTCAAATTTATTTATAACCTGCAGTTAACTTTTGCAATAGATTACATTAGAGATACGAGCGCTTTCGTGAGGGCAGTAGAGGAAAATATTATATACGGGTAAACCTTGCACAGTCTTTTCGTATTTATGCGAAATATGACAGTGGTCACCATCCTAATCGGTCACAGAAAATACAGCAGTATATAAGCTGGTGGTGTCGACTAGTAGTGTGAATATAAATGTAGAGTGTCCATATGTCATGTTGTACCCTGTGCTGTTTATGAACGCGTCCATGTATAAAATGCTATGGTGTCTGTACGTCGCGTATGTGTGAAGCGTGGTGTGGTTTGTGTACATACGTGGATATCTGGCGAGGCGCTCAAAAAAAGAACAGTTGGTTTCTTTTTTTTGTTGTTGTTTAAGCGCTGTCCGTTAGGTGGCGCGTGTCGCCCACCAATTCAAGGAGTCGCGCGTTTATTTGTCTACTTATTTCAGTGGAAAACATGGAGGCGTTCCATGGCTCCACGGAGCAGCCTACGGAGGGTTCGGTTCTCGGCCTCTCGTCCCAGTGGGATCAGTCCCATAGCCAGTTGAATGGGTGTTCCGTGCGGCGAATAGCGCCAATTGCGTGCACAGACGCGGTGAGGATTACCAGAGACTTGAAAGTGGATAACGAATGCTAACCGGTGAGCAGGAGCGTTGAACGATCGTAACCTACGCCGCTTGAATCGGTGATGCTTCGCCTCGCCGTTGTCAGCCGAAAACGCCGGATCACTTGCGGCAAGCACAGCAAGCAGATGCTTTGTTCAATAAAGACATCATTCCATTTGTCGCTATACGATTCCTTCTTTGAATGTTTTCTGGCCGCGAAGTAATGCAGCCGGTCGCGCGAAAGCAGTCGCAGACAAACCCCTCGAATGCCCCCCCCTCCCCCTCACACACCGTCGCCCCTACCCGTAATAGGTGCGGTGCCGGTGCTTCGAGGCGCGTTTTGGAGTGATTTAGCACGCACGGAAGGCAGCGAACGGGCGTACGCACTTGAGAATCGTATTTTAGCAAAAAGCAGTTCAGCTCGCTAGGCCTTACTCGTATTGCTCCACTGTCGCTTGCCAGCCGCCATGTTTTTTTTGGGGTGCTCGCCGTGAGCACCTGTTGATTGCGTGCCGTGTAACTATCCATGGGGTCGTTAGTATAACTAAGTGGGGGTAGCGATATCTGTGACGGCTTCTTACTACCCCAAAGGTCGTACCCTACGACTATACTTTTGTTGAGAGTGTACTTGGTCATTTGGACCAGCATGTACAAGCATAAATTTATACGGACGCAGGTAACACGGGGTTTGGCGGGGTGCTTGTTCAAATACAGGAGGGAACAGAGCGGGTAATCGCTTATGCAAGCCAGAAACTGTCCAAGGCGGGGGTAATTACTGTACGACGAAAAAACCATTTCTCGCCGTCATCTGGGCCATCAGCATGTTTCGCCCGTACTTGTACAGAAGTCTGTTCCGAGTTGTTGCGGACCACCATGCACTTGCTTTGCTTGCTCGCGAATTCGAAAGAACCCTCAGGACGTCTCGCCCGGTGGAGTCTACGACTGCAGACGCTCAGCATGGCCGTGGTTTACAAATCCGGCCAAAAGCACAGTGAAACCGATTGTCTGTCAAGGGCTTTTGTCGAGGCCGGTCCTGCCTGCGCTGAAGTTGACGACGACAAGTGCCTCCTCGGCGCATTACTGGATGTTTCATGGAGCGGCCAGGCTATTTAAATTGACCGCAAAATTCGGTTTCTTAACCTATCGCGCTACGTCTTTGTGCAGCGTTTCCCACAGATGGTGCATTTTGTTTTTGTAGAATTCACAAAGAGCGAATTTACCTGAGGAAAAAGTAAAGAAAGAAAAAGGCTTAGATCCTATGGAAATGCCGCGAAGCCACCGGTCTTCCAACAGTATGGCGCCGTTTTGCACGGGAGACAAGGGATGGCGCAAGCGGTCGCAACGCCTGTTAAATACGAGATGTAGACCTTCGATGGTTGCCTAATCGGTTTATTCCGAGGGAGCCTCCGATTGAGCCTGGCGCAACGTTCCTAGCCTGGCGTTTGTCTGCTCGTGCCCCGCGGCTCTCAAGCGCTCGGTGCGAGCGCAGCCGAGTGGTCACGAGCCGATGGGCGCCAGCTTGCCAGCCGCTACATAACACCCCCTCCAACTAGTCGTGGCTCCCGTAGCGTTGCGGTTTTCGTCGCGCTCGAGTGCCCCTCCGGGTACCAGTGGAAGGGCCAGCGTCTGCCGTCGAAGAAGCTGACGCTGGTTCGCGAGGAAACGCCACCGGCCTGCTACTGTCTCGCTGGGGTGATGCGTCTAGTCGAGCTGGAGTATCTTCGCCGGGAGATGGTGCCCGTGGTGGAGTTGGACTCTGGTCAATCTTGAGGTCCCACACAGGAGACGGAGTCTTCGCTTCTTGTTAGTGCTGGCTGCTATACATCGCTGACGTATGTGGTTGGTATGCCGGCGTACCGAACCTTCATTTGTGTTCACCATCCATGAACGGAGGCCCATCTGACGTTCGATTACGCCAGGAACCCAGCCTTTGTCGTGTGGAAACTTCTTAGTCCAGACCGACTGTCCCACGCGCAGTTCCCGTGCTTTAGTGACGCTTTCCGTGCTGGCTGGCACTTCAGAAAGTACAGTTTTTAATCGTTCGAGAGCTGATGGAAGTTCCCTGCCATAAAGCAACCATGCTGGCGTTTTTCCCGTTGCAACGTGAATGGTAGTGTGCTGTTTGAATAAAAACCTGGCCAGCGCACAATTCAGCTCTTCCTTTCCCTTCTTCCCGAGTGCAAGTTTCAGCTCCTGTACCATGCGCTCCGCCTGGCCATTAGTCGCGGGATGGTACGGTGCACTAGTTACAGCGATAATCCCGTTGTTTCGGTAAAATGTTTTCATCTCCTCGGAAACTAGAGCCGCGCCATTGTCCGACACAATCTTCCTTGGTAGACCAAACGTTGCAAAAATGGCCCGTAATTCTTTAATGATGGCGGCAGACGTCATGTTGCGGACCACGCGCACTTCCAGCCACTTGGTGAACGCGTCCACCACAACCAGAAAAACATGACCCTCGACAGGACCTGCAAAGTCCAGGTGAACAGTGTCCCACGGCTCGGTTGGCCTATTCCACACAGGGATAGGTTCCTTCGCTGGTGACTTCCGGTGTATCTGGCAGGTGCTACATGCAGCGACCCATGCTTCAATGTCGGCGTCGATCCCGGGCCACCAAACGTAGCTGCGAGCGCAAGCTTTCATCGCCACAATTCCGCGATGTCCCGAGTGAATTAGAGCCATCGTCTCTCTTCTCATGTTGTTAGGAATCACGACCCGTGTTCCCCAGCTTACGCATCCTCTGTGTGTCGACAACTCTGCCGCTTTACTTCTGTACGGCGAGTACTCTGGGGACTGATACCGATGAAGAGTGCCTTCTTGTACTGCCTGGTATACTGTTACCAGGACGGCGTCATGTGCTGTCTCCCTGGCTACTTGGTCTGCGGATAGCGGTGGGCGGGTCAAAGCCTCAAACATCAGGATGTCTCCGGGTACTTCTGGCTCCTCCTCCGTGGTGGACATGGGAAGTCGGCTTAGAGCGTCCGCATTCTGATGGCGGTTTCCTGGCCTGTACCTCAGCTCATACTTATAAGCGGCCAATTTTACGCACCATCTGGTCATCCGCGGTGACAACACTTGTGGAACGGGCTTGTCAGCTCCTAGGATGCCAAGAAGAGGTTGATGATCTGTGTAGATTGTCATGCTTCGCCCTGCGACATACTGATGAAAATGGCTGACTCCATACACAATGGCTAGGCCCTCTCGGTCCAGTTGTGAGTAGTTGCGCTCAGCGGTTCCCAGTGTCCTGGACGCAAACGCAATCGGAGCCTCTCGGCCGTCGGAGTCCAACTGTGCTAGTACGGCGCCCACACCATAAGGCGAAGCGTCGCAGGACAACAGCAGTGGCTTTCTTTCGTCATAGTGTGCCAGTACTGTATACTGCACCACCAGATCCTTTAACTTCTGGAAAGCCTCGCGGTGGTTTTCCTCCCACCGCCACTCTGTCTTCCGTTCCAGTAGGTGATAGAGCTCTTTCGCAATCGTTGCTCGATTCTGTAGAAATCTGTCATAAAACGCTAACAGTCCCAGAAAGGACTGCAGCTCTGTCTTGTTCCTTGGCTCGGGCGCGTGTACAACGGCCTGAATCTTGTCCTGCGTGGGATGTATGCCGTCCGCATTGATGAGGTGGCCAAGAAATTTTACTTCACTCACCCCGAAGCGGCACTTGGTTTCCTTTAGTCTTAGTCCTGCATCTTCTAGTCTCGTCAGTACTTGATCTAGTCGATAGTTATGTTCTTCCGCAGTCTCCCCGCTGATGATGATGTCGTCTAGGTACGCACTGACTCCTGAGATGCCTGCTAATGTTGTGTCCATGACTTTCTGGAAGATTGCAGGAGCTGCCGCCACTCCGAAGGGAAGTCTCTTCACTCGATACAGGCCCTTGATGGTGTTGATTGTCAATACCTCGGCCGTGTCGTCTGTCACCCGTAGCTGTTGATAAGCCTGCGTAAGGTCCAGCGTCGAGAAGACTGTTCCACCCCGGAGGTTAGACAAGGCTTCAGTGGGTGTGGGCAGTGGATAAGCCACCGGTTTCGCTGTCTTGTTCACCGTGCTGCGGTAGTCCCCGCAGAGCCTCACCGAACCATCCGTCTTTCTAACCACCACCACGGGCGTGGCCCATGTTGAATGTTGGACCTGCTCGAGGATGCCCTGCTTTTGCAATGCCATCAGTTCGCATTCCACGACAGCACGCAGGGCGAAAGGTACCTGGCGTGCCTTGAGGAATCTTGGCGTTGCTGACTCCTTCATTTCCAACTGGACAGGTGGGCCGTTGTACCCTGTGATGTCGGACTTGAACACCGCTTTGTGTGCACTGAGAACCTTCTGGACTTCTTTGTCTGGCGAAAGATGGTGTATCCCGCTGACCTGGATCTTTAGCGCTGGAAACCAATTTCTGCCCATCAAGTTGCACCCTGTTCCACTTGTTACAACCAGCGGTAGAACGTAGTCCTTGGACTTATGTATCCCATCCTCGTCGTCAATGTTAAATACGAGATGTAGACCTTCGATTGTTGCCTAATCGGTTTATTCCGAGGGAGCCTCCGATTGAGCCTGGCGCAACGTTCCTAGCCTGACGTTTGTCTGCTCGTGCCCCGCGGCTCTCAAGCGCTCGGTGCGAGCGCAGCCAGTGGTCACGAGCCGATGGGCGCCAGCTTGCCAGCCGCTACATAACATCGCCAACTGCCGCCAACGAACCAGCAAACAGCGCCGAGATCCGGCGTCTTTAGCATGCGATCTTTTCGAATCAAAAGCGGTGCACGTTCCGCAGGCGGCGACAGGTGCAGAAATAAAAACAGGTGCTGTAACAGCAAGGAACTGCAAAGCAGACGACATAACCACAATGAAAAACGAACAGTTAAAATAACCCGACGAACAATTTTTTCTAAAAATCGATTATGTGTCCATTTAATGTGTTTTATTGGTAAGGATGATAAAATGATGCATTGGCAACTGATATGAAAGAAGATCGCGCCGTTTTTTAGTCTGGAAGCTCGTCTGCTAAAGACGCCGGCTCTCTGTGCCGTATGCTCGTTCGTTGGCGGCGTTCGTTGCGCCATCTCTTTTCTCCCGTGCGAAACGGCGCCGTATTGTTTGAAGACCGGTGGCTTCACTGCGTTTCCATAGGAGCTAAGCCATTTTCTTTCTTTACTTTTTCTTCAAATAAGTTCGCTCTTTGCAAATTTTACAAAAAAATTCACTATCTGTGGGCAACGCCGCACAAAGTCGTAGCGCGATAGGTTAAGAAACCGAATTTCGCGGTCGATTTAAGAGACCTGCCCGCTCCTTGAAACACCCTGTAGATGTCAGTGACATGGCAGCTTTCAATGAGATGATCCTGAACAACGAGGACTCATCGGGTACCTGGAGAGGATAAGTAAGTGCGGATCTCCACGTTTCATACGAGCACTGTCAACCTTCTCCCTCTGACAAGGAGTGCTTTACAAGGAGAACTCCAGCAACAACACGGGGTGACGGTTGGTTATCTCTTCCAGTCTGACAAGATGTATTTCAAGCCTGTCACGATGACCCGATGGTGGGGCGCCTTGGGTACAGCAGGACTCTTGTCAGGACACGCGAGGAGTACTACTGGATCAAGCTTGCGAAGACAGCTTATCACTACACCGGATCTGGCCACGAGTGTCGAGACGGAAAAAACTACCGATGAGACCGGCCGCGATGTGCCCTATTCCAGCAAATCAGAATGGATTTACTTGGACAGTTTCTTTCTTTCTTTATTTGTTTATTTACAAATACCCTCAGGGCCACGAGGGGCATTACAGAGGGGAGCGGTGGATTGGTGCGAGGCGACACATGGTGTTATCTGTGATGGTGAATAGGTTATCGAGAAGGCTATTCTAGTCTATAATAGTTTCGGGTAGAAGTGAGTGCTGGTAGGTTGTAGATTTGGTCTTGGCTCGGTCAATCTTGCGTGTGTGGTCCACTCTTGAAGATACAGAGTTGGGTGGGCTAAGGAAAGACGGATTTAAAAAGGGAGAGTAATACAGTTTATTCACGAGGCAAAGCTTGGAAATTTTGAGACGCAGTTAAATGTCAGGGGGTTTATTTGAGATTTTATTTCAGAGACACTGAAAAAACGAGAGTAATTGGAGAGAATGAAACCAGCTGCATTTTTTTGGACTACTTCTATTTCACTGGCGAGAAATGAATGGTGCGGATGCCAGATAAATGAGGCGTATTCTAGTTTAGGGCGAACGAGAGTAATATAGTGAAGTCTTTTTAGGTTAGATGATCCATCAAAACTAACAAGAGAGCGATTAGCTGAGGACATTATCTTATTAACAAGAACAATCCAGGACAAATTATTAGTTAAATGAACACCTATATATTTATACGCGGTAGTGCTCCGAGGGCGGTGTCATTCAGTGTTAATGTTGTTGCGTGGAGGGAGGACGAGCGCGTGTAACATAGGTGCATGCATTTAATACTTATATACATTTTCCAAGTACGTCTCCAGTCGGCAATTTTGTTACTATCGCTCTAGAGTAGGAGGTCGTCATCGGAAGGTTTTATTAGTCTATAAATAACACTGTCATCCGCTAAAACACGATTTAAGAAGAAAGTGGGAGTGGAAGGTCATTAATACAGATTAGAAAGAGTAAAGGGACAAGTACAGAGTTTCGCGGGGCGCCGGAGAAGACTGGAGCTAAAAGCGAGGGTGAGTCGAGAGCGAAAACAAATTTAGAACAGGAGCTGAAAAAATGTTCAATCTATTTTAGAACGAGAGGGTCTAATTTTAGGGAAGAGAGTTTGAAAAGAAGGCGAATGTGACCTTGTCGAAAGCCTTGGCGAAATCAAGGAAGACAGCATTAGTAGAAAAGTCTGAGTCGAGATTTTGAAGAAGGTTCTTAGTTAGGTAGAGTAGCTGAGTCTCACATGAAAGTTTCTTGCGGAATCCGTGCTTTGAGTGGTTAAAGTAATCTAAAAATATCCAGAAAACTGATAAGATGCTTGTAGATGACGTGTTCGAGGATATAGCAGGAAATGCAGGTAAGTGAGAGTGGTCTGCAGATGAGTGGAGACGTTTTACTTCCCACCATCGATGCAAAGAAACCGATGGATAATCGTCGCGACCGATTGTTTCACACTGTCCTCCGAGGCAAAACCTCTTCCATCAGCTAGGGCTGTTGAAGTCGCGAAGTTTTTCATCCAGTCCATTGTCCTTCGGCACGGCGCCCATAAAGCCCTCATTATTGACCCTAGATCATCGTTCATGACCCAACTGACGCAAGAGATCCTTAGTCACAGTAGCGCCAGCCACTGTTGAACCACTGAGCACCATCCGCAGACAAATGGACTAACAGAACGGCAGAACAGAACTATCGCCGACATGACCTCCATGTATGTGGACGTGGAGCAGAAGACGTGGGACGAGATGTTACCCTACGTCACGTTTGCGTACAACACGGCTGCAGGAGCGACGACCGGAGTCACACCGTTTCGGCTCGCCGAAAAATAACGACCATGCTCGTCGCTATGCTACCCTACGAACCAGCTGACGACGGGAGCCACGACTCCTAGATGGTTACTCAGGTAACTGAAGAAGTTCGCCAACTCGCCCGAATCCAACTTCAGGACCAAAAACCTGTCGGCGTTACGCGGTAAAACCTTCGTCGGATCGACATTCGCTTCAAGCCTGGAGACCGTGTGTGTATCTGGGCCCCGATGCGACGACCAGGTCAAAGAGAGAAACTGCTCAATCGCTACTTCGGACCCCACAAGGTAGTTAGTCGAATCGGAGATCTGAATCCCGGCCGAGGTGCCCGCAATCTGACGGAGGCTTATTGCGAAGAAGGCGCCGTGTAACCGAGCTTTCGGTTGCACGTCAAAAGATCCCCAGGTGGTCCAAATTAATCCTCAGTCCTCCGCTGGGGCGTGCCAGGTGCCCGTCGTTGGTTTGGCACGTAAAACCCCCAAATTTGACTTTTTTTTTTTTCGGAGATCTGAACTACGAGGTGATGCTCGCCGGAACAAGACCATTATCACGCCGCCAACCAAGACCTGAAGTCGTCCACGTCGTGCGCTTCAATCTGTACTAGGCATAAGACTGTGAACTCTGATCCCGTGCCACTCTTGACGGGGCTGTGTCTTACCAGCCTCCTTAATTACCTATACGTTTGTATTGTTTTGTTTCCCTGCACGTTGCATCGACACGATTCTCTCTTTAAGGGGGGGGGAGAGAAATGCCACGCGCATCTCCGAGAAAGCGCAAACGTGGCTGAATGGTTATCGAGCTCGGCTCCCACGCAAAGGGCGGAGGTTGAAGTCCTGGGAGCGGAGGCACCTTTTTTTTTTCTGGAAATGTCGCGTTACTGTGAATACCAGATCCCTGTTGTTTATTTGGGGTTCGAATGTCCTACGCGCCGAACCGCCTACTCCGATAGTTCAAGAAGCCCACGCGTGTACATGAGGCGACCCGGAGTCAGCATCGCCCCGGCGCTCGATTCTTCTATTTCGCCGGCAACGACACCAGCGACGCTAGCCTTCTTTTGTTTTGTTATGGGCACAAGCTCGCCCTAATAAACGTTTAGCTTCCTTCAATCACTCGTCGCCTTATCAACTGCCAGTCGTTTCAATATAGCCATGATGAGAAGCTTGACAACATTCACGTCAAAGTATTGGTGCAATTTGTAGAGATCTGGCTGCCTTTTCCCGCGCCGACGCTCTGGGCCCCAATTTCCGGCCTCCGAGATACGTCATGCCTCGGGGGACCGGCCATGGCCTAGCGTACCACAAGGTCCGGCTGGACCACTCCCTTAAGCCAACTGACATCACACGACTGGCTTCCTAGAGAAAGGACCCAAGGCTTGAAAATGGGAAGCCGGACAAAAGAAAGGCTCTCTTGGACGGTGAAGCTCTCGGGCGGCGGGACACGAAGAAGCGTACAGTGGTGACCGTAGATAAGGACGCTGGCGCGGGGATCGACAGGACACGGACGCTGGCGCGGGGAGTGCGGGCGCTACGTCGAGCTGCGGACTCGACGAACGGACCGGACGGCGACCCTGAACGACGACGTCCCATGACGCGGTGTAGACGACTACCGCTGGAACTTGGAGAAGCTGCAGTGGCAGCGGACCTTTCCCCGGCCTCGCTGATGACCGTTCCCCGATCCCGGAACCCCCCAAGGCAATGAGTGAGTCAATAAACCATTTTGCCGAGTGCGAAGTATTGCTGTGTCATATTCATCCGGGAACAGGGTCTGAGGGAATCGGAGATAGATGCCCGCAAATTTCACAAGGCAGTTCAAAATTAAGCCTATCAAATTTCACGGCAAGCTGGAAGAAGTCAACAAAATAACGTGATATATGTGTATAGATATATATAGTGCGATAAGGCTTAGGCAGCAAAGAGTTTAAGAAAATTCATTTCATCTAGCAGAAAAAAAAACACATTGTTCCTCACCTCTTCCTTCTTAAACAAACCAGAGGCATTCATATTTAGTGAGACTCAAATTGAAAACAAATATGACTACATATATGAAATCGTTGCGGATTGCTTACGCATTTAGTTGCTTTAATCTAGAAATGGCATCCCAGTAATTTTCTGACTCGATTAAATACCTGTTATAATAACAGGACTGTTATTTCAGTTTGTCATATTTTTATATTATTTATGTAGAATTACTCACGTACGGTCATTTATCTTAGGACCTGTATGCACGCAATTTAGACAACTTCTAACACGTCGAAAATACATGAGGATGTAGTGAAGCCTTTTTGTAAAACTGTGTTTACGTCAGACTAGTCTGTTCAATTTTATGCCTTTTCCCATAGGAAAATACCTAACTCTATTAATTAAAACACGCATTTGAAAATATACTTAGAAATTGTTACCTTATAGACAACCTTCAGGTGATAAAGGTTACCATTTTCAATTTAACAAAATATTTGTGCAGTGGGTAAATTGAACCTTGAATATTATAGGAGCGTAATTTTATTTCCTATCGAGGGGACTATTGAAAAAGTTACGACATGGAAATTACTTCGCTCAAAAGGATACTTCAAACAAGAACTAGAAGATTAGGTGAAGACAAATTTAAAACTTCGACAGAATAATCTCGCTTAGTTAAGAAAGGGTAAGATTTTTATTTACTTATCTAAGTATGTTTACATTTTTTTGACTGGCGTCTTTATAAAATTTGATCCCGTGTGGGTCGTGTCTTCAAACAATTTAAACGAAGTGCACGTATAAATGTTCGTACACAGTGTCAACAAAAAAGAACCTATAAGACATGCATAATTGAAACTTCTTTACGTGTTGAGTAAAGAGCTTTTTCTTTCTGGTTTACACTATAAATTATATTCATTTTTAGAAATATGTTAAGATTCATGACCTGCGAGTAAAATCATAACTTTGAGCTGTGTTGTTTGATTTCCGTATGCACTTCAACCAGCCAGGTTTAATAGCAATATCAAAACCTCGAAGAACGATGAAAAGGCATTCACTTGCTTATTGATGCTCTACAACTTTGTTATTTTATTGGAATCCTCACTTTAAATGTTCATCACTTGGGTGTCTGAACCATATGACGGAGATCGTTAGAGCAAAACATCTGTATTTGTTCCAAGAACACTTCGGTTTCTAGATGTTGCTAGCACTGGCTGTGGCAGAATTGCTTTAGAAATAAGTAAAAATCATGTAAAAGATATAAAATATGCAGTTTATCGGTATGAACACTTGTATTACAGCTAAAAAAGAGCATTTGGGTAAACAATAGTAAGCTCTCCTGTCACCCCACACAGTGTAAAAAGGCGAAGCTCCTTAATAAATACTGCGTTTTGTATATTTCTCATAAAATATCTTTAACCTCAAGGAAGACGACGTAATCAGCAAACAGTCAAAGAGGGCTCGTATATTAATTCTGACTCTCCCTACATTTCACGTATATTGATAAAAATTAGGCAGCAGAACTTAATGTTTTGGGCCCTTAGCTAACACAAGGGGACAATTACACTTAGATATGATTAAATTAATTGAATGGCGAATGAATTCTGAAGCACTTGTAGCCCCATCAGAAAATATTCCTTTTTTATACGTTAAAAATGACCATAGGTTGGTTTGCCTTTATAAAAATGTCTTCAGGTGACTTGTTAAAGCGCGATGTTCAAACAGACGTTTGTTATGAGTTGCCCCGAAAAGCTCACAGAGGACCGCAGACTGGTATAGAATGTACCCTACTAAAAGAAACTACACACCCATTGCGAATATTTCGCCCAAAGGGCTAAAATTACGTCACCACTTCAAAAGTAAACCTTAACGGGCGAAAATACCGCTCGAGGGTTTCATGTGTCAACTAGCCTGCCGAAGAGAATACATAAAACGGATGTGACTATCGTATAATTTTTAGAATGGGACATAAACTTTAAAAACGACGGATGTGTTTATTGGCTTTCTGAAGATTGAGCGCCCAGCTGCATAAACTAGGAAATAAAACGGTTTTCAAGTGGAACAAACACAGCACTTATTTAAAGATTTATCTACCTCATATTTTAGAGCGCAGCTCTTAGGCGCCAATTTCCGGCTTGAGCGGCGTCGCCGTCGCCATCGGCGTCACCGCGCGTTCAATTATGGGACGTTTCCCACAATTACGTCACGAGTAACGCGACATGTGACGTCACACGACGCCTAAATTTAGCGGAAAAATTTAGCGAGCAATTTTTTCAGTATATGTAGTGGGGAGATTTTTTCGCTAAATATAGCGGATAATTTATTCCTCTATATTAAGTGGGCAAATATTTCTGATAAATCAAGCAGAAAAAGTTCCCCCCTAAATTTAGAGGTTCAATTTCCCCGCTAAATTTAGCAGATAAATTATGACACCGCCAATTGTAGCGGGAAAATTTCTCCACTATATTTAGTGGAAAAATTTTCCCGTTAAGTTCAGCGAAAAAATTTCCTGGCAAAAATTGTGGAAAAAGTTTCCCGCTAAATTTAGTGACAAAATTTCCCCGCTAAATTTCGTGACAAAAATAAAGTTCTTCAGAAAGCTGAAGAAGTTCGCCAGTTCTCCTGACTCCAGATTCAAGATCAACAACCTGTCGGCGCTACCCGGTAAAACCTTCGTCGATCGACGTTCGCTTCAAGCCCGGAGGCCGTGTGTGGATCTGGGCCCCGATACGACGACGAGGTCCAAGCGAGAAACTCCTGAAGCGCTACTTCGGACTCTACAAGTTACTTCGTCGACTTGGAGATGTGAACTGCGAGGCGATGCCCGCCGGAACAAGAACTTCATCACGCCGCCCACCAAGACCTGAAGTCGCCCACGTCGCGCGCTTCAAGCCGAACTACGCACGATAAGACTGGGAACTCTGATCCCCAACTACTTGGTAGGGTTGTGTCCTACTAGCCTCCCTATTTACCTATACTTTTGTTTTGTTTTGTTTTCCTGCATGTTGCATCGATACGGTTCTCCCTTTAAAGCGGGGGGGGGGGGGGGGGCGGCAAAGCGCGCTTTTCGCTGAATGGTTTTCGAGCTCGGCTCCCACGCAAAGGGGGCCGAGGTTAGATTTCTTGGAGCGAAGGCACCTTTTTTTTTCTGTAAATGTCGCGTTATGGTGAACTCCAGATCCCTGTAGTTTATTTGAGGTTCGAAAGTCCTACGCGCCGAACCTCCTACGCCGATAGCTCAAGAAGCCCACGCGTGTACATAAGGTGACCCGGAGTCAGTCTCGCCTCAGTGCTCAATACTTCTATTTCTTCGGCATCGACGCCTGCAACGCTAGCCTTCTTTTGTTTTGTTTCGGGCACAAGTTCGTCCTAATAAAAGTTTAGTTTCTCTCAGTCATTCGTCGCCTCATCAATTACCATTCGTGGCAATATAGCCATGATGAGAAGCTTGACAACACTCATGTCAAAGTATTGTGTAATTTTACAAGACAATTCAAACTTAAACCGTATTAAAATTTACGGCAAGCTGGGAGAAGTCAACAAGATAACGTAATACATGTATCTCTATATATATATATAATGCGATAAGTCCCAGACAGCAAAGAGATTACAAAATTTCATTTCAGGTAGCAGAAAAAACACATATTGTCCTTCACCTCTTCCTCCTGAGACAAACCAGAGTCATTCCTATTTAGTGAGACTCAAATTGGAAACAAATATGACGTAGTATTTGAAATCGTCGCGGATTGCTTCGGCATTTAGTTACTTTATTCTAGATATGACATCCCTGTAATTTTGCGTCTGGATTAAATGCCTCTTATAAAAAAGGACTGTTATTTCAGTTTATTATATTTCTGTATTATTTATGCAAAATTACTCATGTACGGTCATTCATTTATCTTAACACCTGTATGCAAGCGTTTTAGACAACTTCTAACACGTCGAGAAGACGTGAGGATATATTGAAGCCATTTGTAAAATAGTGTTTACGTCAGACTCGTCTGTTCAATTGTATGCGTTTTCCGTAGGGAAAGACCTAAATCTATTCATTTAACACGCCTTTGAAAATCTGCTTAGAAAATGTTACCTTTTGGCCAACCCTCAGGTGATAAAGGTGACCATTTTTAATTTAACAAACATATTTGTGCAGTGGGTAGATAGCACCTTTAATATTATAGGAGCGTAATTTTATTTTCTATCGAGCGGACCATTGGAAAAGTTACGACATGGAAATTACTTCGCTCAAAAGGATACTTCAAAAAAGAACTAGAAGAGTAGGTGAAGAAAAATTTAAAACTTGGACAGAATAATCTCGCTGAGTTAAGAAAGGGTAAGCTTTTTTATTTACTTAACTAAGTATATTTATATTTTTTTTTTTGACAGGCGCCTATGAAAAATGGGATCCCTTGTGGGTCGTGTGTGTCAAACATTTTAAACGAAGTGCAGGTATAAATTTCCGTACGCAGTGTCAACAAAATTCCCCTTAATATGGTCGGCTTTGCATTGCCTTCCGAGTTTAGCGGCTTTTTGTGCGTATATCAGCAACACACCATTGTCGATAATACAAATGTATTCTACTCTCCGGACTAGAAACTTCCCAGCAAAGAACATCTTTTATAGTGGCTTGTAGATTTCGGTGGCCATTCTGAACCGGATATTTCCACAGAGTTCACGGAACCTCTGTGGCACGATGTTACCTCATTTGTTTTTTTAATCGTCACGGAAACTCCTTATTTATTTATTTATTTTATTTATTTATTTATTTAGAATACCCTCCAGGCCATTGGCAGTACAGAGGGGAGTGAGGGTTAGTGGAAGTAATACACTTTACAGCTCAATCTGAGCAGTATAGATTATTTATGGCAGTTCTAAATAAGTTGTCAGGAATAAGTGTTGTGATAGAAACGGAAAGGTGGTTCCAATCCAATAAAGTTTTCAAAATGAATGACTCTCGAAGTGCGTTAGTGTTACATTTTAGAATGTCTACTTTATACATAGTATCAATGCGTGACAAAATATAAGACGGATGATTCAGCAGTCGGTTGTGAAGTAATGTGTTAGTATGGTATATCTTATGAAAGAGACATACGCGAGCTATTTTGCGACGTAAATTGAGTTTAGGCAACAATAGGCTAGTTTTCTTGGAGCTCACGCTTGCGGGGCGATGAAAGTTATTAAGAATGAAACGAGCAGAGCGATTTTGAAGTGATTCCAGGGCGTTAGTTTTTTTAGAATGACCTGAGTCTAAGATAGAAGAAGCATAATGTAATTTAGAGCGTACAAGTGTTTTGTACTGGGTTAGTTTCAAAGATGTAGGGGCAAGTGAAAAGTTTTGTCTTAGATAACCCAGCATTCGATTAGCGTTATTAATAACATACTCAACATGCATTCGCCAGGAAATATCTGAGGTTGTATACACACCTAAGTATTTAAAAGAAGAGACAGAAATTAAGAGGACATCTTCGAGAAAATAAGAAGAAGGACAATTATATTTATGCGATACTCTCATGGCCTTGCATTTAGTCATGTTAAGTTCCATCCCCCATAATTCACACTAGCTTGAAACATGGTTAATATCAGCTTTTAAATTCAGAACATCCGAGGCGTTAGTAACTTCTTTATAAATAACACAATCATCAGCGAATAAACTAATTGAAGAAGATATCGAATTCGGCAAATCGTTAAGATAGATAAGGAACAATAGCGGACCTAATACAAAACCTTGAAGCACTCCAGAATTGATGGAGGCGTGTGGCGATATTTCATCGCTAGCGGTTACAAACTGAGAACGATTAGTGAGAAAACTAGTTACCCAGGACAGAACATTCGCGTCAATGTTAAGACTGTTAAGTTTTAATAGCATCAGCTTGTGTGAAACTGTATGAATGCTTTGGAAAAGTACAAAAAAATGGAGTCTACCTGGGACCCTCGGTCAAGCGCTAGGTGCAAATTGTGGGTGAATGACAAAAGTTGCGTTTCGCAAGAGAAGGATTGACGAAAGCCATGCTGAACGGTGCTGAAGAAAAGGTTAGATTATAAAAATTTAACTAGTTGTGAGTAGATGAAATGTTCTTGAATCTTGCATAGAATGCTAGTAAGCGAAATTCGTCGATAATTATCCGGGCAATATCTATCACCTCCTTTGTGGAGTGGCACCACTTTCCCTACCTTCGAATCAGAATGCAACTCTCTAAGTGAAAGCGACTGGGAAAAATATGAGATAATATCAAAGAGCCACACATTTTTGTGTGGTTTGAGGAACTTTGAGTTAATGCTGTCGGTGCCGGCAGAGGAAGAAAGTTTTAAGTTATCAATTATTTTAACAATACCAATAGGATCGACAAGAACGGGTCCCATAGGCAAGAAATCACTCGCGTCAAATCTACAAGTAGGCTTGCTAATAACATTTTGAAAGGACTTAATAAAAACATCATTCCTAATGCGAGCACATTCATCGCTAGAAATTACATCTCCGTTCGCAGCCTTGAGTGAAATTAATTTTTTTTCTTTTTTACTAACAACATTCCAAAACTGCTTTGGGTTAGTGGCTAACATAGAAGGTAGCTTAACGTTAAAACACTCGTATTTCGGATCTTGAATATTATTTTTGTAAACAGCATTGGCGTTGTCATAACATTCCCACCGGTTACAGGTACTGGAAGATTTAGCGGCACGAAACAGTCTCTTTTTCTTGTTTGATAACATTCTCAGCGATGGGTTACACCAAGGTGATTGAGGGTGAGACGTTACATATCGCAGTGGAATGTACTTGTCCATGAGGACGGCGACTTGACCCTTAAACATATTTCAGTTCTGCTCAAGAGAGCGCTCGGAGGAGTTAACAAAATAGTGATCAACGAACTGACTCGGGGCATGGTTTATAGCGTCGAAATTAGGTTTTCGGTAGTCTCGAATAAGTTTCACCTTTTTTCTACTTTTACACTCTGGTATGCTTAGAGAGATAAGTAACGAGCAGTGATCACTTAGTCCTGGTAGGTGTGATATTAGGGATACAAGGTCAGGTGTGGAGTTTAGAACAAGGTCAAGAACATTTGCTGACGTGACTGATTTTCTTGTGGGTTTTGTATCTAGCTGCGATGAGTTAAAATCGGAACACATGTTCAAGAAATCAAAACACTCCGACGAAAATGAATTAGGGAACGGGCTCTCGTGTGACCAACAGATGTTTAGGCAATTAAAATAACCTAGAAGAAATATTCGACTGTTCGGAAACCTTGTTAGAACCATATTCAGAGCATTATGAAGTTCGTTTACAAAGCTAGAGGTACACTTCGGCGAACAGTAGCAGACACAAGGAATAACTTTTTTTATAATTGAACTCAAAACAAACGCAGAGAAACTCAATATGTAACACCAGGTTTACACAATAGGAAACAATACGCTCAGCTACTGCAATTAGTACACGATTTCCAGATCCAAACTGCCTATCGGAACGGTACACGTCAAACTGTTTTTGACAGTCGAATATTTCACTGTTTCGTACTGTAGCGGAAAGCCACGTCTCAGTGAGTACCACAAGGTCAGCCGATGACGAGTCAAGGACAGCGCATAACTCATCTCGTTTTTTTAGCACGCTCCTTATGTTAGTAAAAAAGATAGACATCTTTTCGGAAGAATGACAATGATCGTTTCTAGGTTGCTATGAAGGCGGGGGTTCACCCGCTGACTCAGCAAGGGAGCCAGTGGCTGTATGGGCAAGACTCAACTCAGAAGGAGCCCCGAGCTCGCGCTTGGTATGTATTACAATGAAATTATGCCGTGTGCAAGCCTATATCAGCCTAGACTTGCAATTGTTTTTTTTTGTTTTGAGCGAGTGCGGATGTGGTTGCACGGGGTAAAAACATGACTTAAAATAAACGTTTATATTGTCACGAATGACAAGTGATAAGGCGGTGAATAACTGAGTAAACTAAACGTTTAATGAGGCGAACTTGTGCCCAAAAACAGAACAGAAAAAGGATAGCGTCGCAGGCGTCGATGGCGGCGAAACAGAAGGATCTAACGCTAAGGCGAGACTGACCCTGGCTCGCTCGCGAAGCCCCTTACGTACACGCGTGAGCTTCTGGAATAATCGCCGCAGAAATTTCGACGCGTAGAACATTCGCCCCTCGAACAAGCACCAGGATTGTCGAATTTGCCAGAACACTAAAATGCTGGGATAAACAAAAGACACGTCGATAACAGGAATCGAACCTTGGCTTTTCGCGTGGGAGGCAGGTTCGCGCGGGCTGCCCATGACCAGCTGCGCGCGTGGCAATATGCGGTAAACTAAAGCAAAGGTGATATTGTTTCTCTGGTTATACTGCATGGACGTGTTGTGAGTGCTCGTCTGCATGACGTAAAGTTGACCAACATTTAATCTAAACGCTTTGTCCAAACCAGCCACTGAGCCAGATCTGGTGTATGTGCACAAAGACCTTATATCAGGAATAAATACTAAAGTATAATTAATAATAAATTGTATTATGATTATACTGAAATTACCAAAAATATCCTTCGTTTCTCTAAATTTAACAAATAAAGTTTATTTGCAAACTGCAAACTAATGCAAACTGCGCGTTGCATTATGGGAAACGTCGCATAATGCAACTCGCGGGTCTCACTGGTGTCTGAGGAGGGAGGACGAGCGAGAAGGAGGAGGACGGAAAAGGAACTGCGCTGAGATCTGATGCGTTTATATTCTGATTGTTGTTGTTCCGTCGTGTATCTTGTTTTGTTAGATATAAAAGCCCTTTTGCAATTTTTCTGCGTCTATGTTTGTGTTGCTCTGTTGCAGCAGCTTGTGTACCATGCAGTCTTGTCCTACGGGTCTCCTCAGGCGACCTGTGCGGTCGCCTTTCTCCTCATGTGGCGGGTTCGGAGGCTTATTGCGGAGAAGGCGCCGTGTAACCGAGCTTTCGGTTGCACGTCAAAAGATCCCCAGGTGGTCCAAATTAATCCTCAGTCCTCCGCTGGGGCGTGCCAGATGCCCGTCGTTGGTTTGGCACGTAAAACCCCAAATTGATTGCCTTTCTCCTCAGCTCTAACACAATTTGACATTTTGTAAAATATCAAAATAATAACTATAATAGCCGTTCCCTCTGAAAAACGAGCAGGAGTTCAGAGCTATCAGTACCATGTGCCCAGAAAGTCCGATTCACCTTGATCTCCTTGAACCCGGATCTTTGTCAATTGAGTCAAGTGACGCATCTGAGGCAGAATTTGTGCAGGGAGTACCTAGACTGAATAAGAAACTAAAAACGTGGGTCTGTTTATTAAGGTTGGTTCACACACTTTCTTTTTTTTTCACTCGAGTTCGAGATAGCCAGTTTTTAAGCCTCTTGTAGCACCTCCTTACCGTCAACTGCGCTGCCGTGCAGTCAGTTAAAAAAAAATCACAGTAATTATGCGATGATTTTTTTCTTGTTCAGAAGAAAAGTGTTAAAAATTATTTTATCCGACAATATCGGCACTTTACAGCAAAAATATTTAAAATGAATACGAACGACAGCAAGTCTGACATATGTAATCATGCATTGATAGACATAAAGAACGAAAGATGTACTAGCGATATGTGACGTTCAAGAATACCTTACGCTTGGACAGACAATTGAACCTTAATGTTTTATAAACCTTCGTTGCGGTCGCGAAACAGGCGACTCCAAATACTAATCTACTAATCTCCGTGTTAATGATCTCGCGAAGGGTTTGTTACCAATGTCGTGTTACAGGCTGTGTGACGAGTCCTAGCCGTGCCTTCTCTCATTTTGCTTTTTATTGCTAATAAGCTAACTTGGGTAACTGCAAACATCTGGAATGAAATTGGTGGTTCCTCAGAAAATGTTGCTTTTTGCGTTCCTCTCCAAGCTATTGCATTTGGTTTAATAATATGCTTTGAAATATTAAGATAATAGCTGCTTTATTTAAATGTATTATTGTACATATTCAAAATTTACGAAGTTACCGTCGCACTACTTCTTTCGTACAACACTACTTTAAATTTCAATATTTCTAAACTAACTCTGTGTATATCATTCGCCTGATGCAAAACATAACAATTTATTCCTTTATATTCAGTTATCAGCACAAGTCTCACATCCTTACTGCTCTCAGCAACAAAAAACAACAACGTATGATGGTTTGAAGTCTAATTATTGGTAATATTATAACTCATTTTCGGAAAATAAATGACTTACTAAATATTACCAAACCGTGCTTTATTTATTTGTTTGCCATAATTCAAATCATTCTAGCCTCCTCATTAGAATAATGCCTTTTCATTTCAAATGAACGAAAAAAGATTTCGCAATCAGCCGAAGAAGGCAAGAAAACGACAGATTCAAAGTATTAACACGACCTCCAATATGTTTAAGAAATCAAAGAGGTCAAACTTCGGCCTTTAATCGCTGGAAGGAACAAGCGTTTGGGAAAATACCAGTTTGATCTTTGGGAAACTTATTGCGGATTACTGAAGGTTGCAACATCCCGACGTTCTTATTATTTAAAAAGGAATTAAAGTTTAATTTAAAAAAAGAAACGGAGAGAGGCCGATTTCTCAACAGACTGTTGCATTTCGTCTCTGGCACCTATAAGTCATCAATATTTGAAACGTATAAACATATTGAGTAAAAAGCTATTTTTTTTCTTGTTTACACAATACATTGTTTTAATCTTTAGAAATATCTAAACATTCATGACCTTCAGGTAAAGTCGTAACTTTGAGCTGTGGTGTTGGATTTCCGTATGCGCTTCAACAAGCGAGGCCTAATAGCAATATCAAAACCGGGCAGAACGATGAAAAGGCATTTACTTGCTTATTGGTGCTCTACAACTTTGTTATTTTATTGGAGTCCTCACTAGGAGATCTTCATCACTTGGGTGTCTGAACCATACGACAGAGATCGTTGGAGCGAGATCTCTGTATTTGTTCCAAGAACACTTCGGTTTCTAAATGTTGCAAGCACGGAGTTTGGCAGAATTGGTTTAGAAATAAGCAAAAATCATATAAAATATATAAAATACGCAGTTTGTAAGTATGAACACATGCCTAAAAGCTAAATAAGAGCATTTAAGTAAACAATAGTAAGCTGTCTTGTTACCCCACATTGTGTAAAAAGGCGAAGCTCATTAATAAATACGGCGTTTTGTATAATTCTCATAAACTAGCTTTAATCTGTAGGAAGACGACGTAATCAGCTAATAGTCAAAGTGGGTTCGTATAATAATTAGGGCTCTCAATATATTTGGAGTATATTGATAAAAATTAGGCAGCAGTACTTAATGTTTTGGGCCCTTAGCTAACACAAGGGGACAGTTACACTCAGATATGATTAAATAAAGGAATGGCGAATGATATTAATTTTGAAGCACTTGTAGCCCCAGCAGAAAATATACCTTCTTCATACAATAAAAAAGAACCAATTGTTGGTTTGCCTTTATAAAATGTCTTGAGGATATTTGTTAAAACACGATATGCAAACAGTCATTTGTTAAGAGTTGCCCCGAAAAGCTCACAGAGGACCGCCCACAGGTACAGAATGTACCCTACTAAAAGAAACGACAAACCCAATGCGAATATTTCGCCCAAAGCGCTAAAATTACGTGTAAACCTAAACGAATAAAAGTTACGCTCGAGGGCTTCAGAGGTCAACTAACCCGTCCAAGAGGAAACATAAAACGGATATGAGAGTCGTATACATTTCAGAATGGGACATTAACTTTAAAAACGACGGATGTGTTTGTGGGTTTGCTAGAGATTGAGCAGCCAGCTGCATAAACTATGAAATAAAACGGTTTAGTGGTGAAACAAACACAGTACTTATTTAAGAATTTATCTACCTCATGTTTTTAGAGCGCAGCTCTTAGGCGCCCGTTTCCGGCTTGAGCGGCGTCGCCGTCGGCGTCGGCGTAACCGCGTTGCATTATGGGACGTTTCCCATAATGTCCTCACGAGTGACGTCACGAGGATCACGTCGACGTCACGAGAAACGTCACCTCACGTGTGACGTCGCGCGGTGCTAAATTTAGCGGCAAAAATTTCCCCACTAAATTTAGCAGAAAAATTTCCCTGCTAATTTCAGCAAAAAAAAAGGTTTCACCGCAAAATTTAGCAGAAATATTTCACCGCCAAATTTAGCGAAAAAAATTTCCCGCTATATTTAGGGGATAAATTTCCCTGCTAAATTTAGCATAAAGGCTATTTCACCGCTTAATGTAGCGGGAAAATTACTCCGCTAATTTTAGTGGAAACATTTCCTCTCTAAGTTCAGCAGAAAAAAATGTCACCGCTAAAATTGCGGAAAACATTTCCTGCTAAATTTAGCGAGAAAATTTCTGCTCTAAATTTAGGGAAAAATTACCCGCTTAATTCAGCGGAAATTTTTACCCGCCAAATTTAGCGATAAAATTTGCCCGCTTAAGATAGCGAAGAAAATTTCCGCACTATATTTAGCGGGAAAATTTCCCCACTAAATATTTCTAAATATTTGCCCGCTGAATTTAGCGGAAAACTTTCCCCGTTAAATATAGCAGAGCGAATTACCCGCTAATTTTAGCATACAAATTTTCCCGCTAAATTTAGCAGAAATGTTCTGCTAAATTTAGCGGAAAACGTTTTTTGCAAAATTTACCGGAAAAAATTCCCCAGCTAAATTCAGCGGAAAAATGTTCCTGCTAAATATAGAGGGGAATTTGTTCCGTTATATTTAGCGGAAAATTTGGCAAAACTTTCCCGCTATATGGGAGGGGAGCAGGAGAGGAAATCCGTATATCCATCGAGGGTCTGGATGGATATACGGACTCAACTGGAAGCTTATTACTAGAACTGGTGGAAAAGCATGACTTAGTTTTATGTAATACCAGTCAGAAGTGTGACAGGCACATAACGTGGGAAACTGGCAATCTACATTCAACTATAGATTACGTACTCATGTCACACAAATTATATGGTAAGTTACAAGTAATGAAAATAGATGAAGAAGGTTCCAAAAGTCTTGGTAGTGATCACAAACGTATTAAGCTGAATTTTGCCAGAGAAGTAAATGCTGAACCTACACAACATAATTCAAAGCAAACTTTCTGCAGCGACAAAGAGTTGGAAATAGTTGCTGAAAGAATAGAGGAAGCAGTTTCAGGGCAACGGTATACAGATTGGACCTATGAGAGCCTAACTAGACTTTTTGTTCTGGAACTAGACAAAGTTAAGAGTAAACGAAAAGGAAGCAAGGACATAGACCAAAAAGCTGGTGGGACAAAGAAGTGAAGCAAGCGATACAAAAACGTCAGGAAGCCTCTAGAGAACACAGGTATTCCAAGCGTAGTGGGGAGTCAGAAACGGAAGTAAAAGAAGATGGGACACTTTTATAACATGTCGCCGAGAGGCATCAGTTTAATCAATGCGAAAATTCAGAGAAAGGGTGTAGAATGGATGAGTAATGTAAGCAAGAAAGATAGAAACGCAGCCAAGAAGTTTTGGGAGCACTTGAACTCACTCGGTGAAACGACGCAAGCTAGACAGAGGTTCATACTCTCGGATCAGGGAGATCAATTAGAGGGAGATGATGCGATACGATATATAGGAGCAGTGATGGAGGAGAAATTTCGGGAACAGGTACATGTGGAAGATAGGAGAACCGAAGGAAGTAACAGTCCAACTTGTGACATCGCGGATTTTGGACAAAGAGAATGGGAAAAGGCGGAACGAAGAGTCCCTAGTGGCACGTCAACAGGCACAGATGGTATCCCAATCAAGCTGGTGAAGAATTTGGGTCCTAAATCTAAGGCAAAACTAAGGAGGTAGTGAGCACTATGATAACAAAAGGAAATATTCCAGATGAATGGAGGCTTAGTAGGATGAGTATGATATATAAGGAAAGGGAGATAAGTCTGATATTAGGAATTATCGTCCCATAACCGTGACACCAGTTATTTACAGGTTGGTAATGCAGATTATAAAGAACAGACTGGAGGAATGGGTAGATTGTGAGGGCATACTGGGCGAGTTACAGAACAGGTTTCGGAAACAAAGAAGGTTGGAGGACAATATATTTTCTCTAACACAGTGTATAGAAATAGCGCAAAAGAAAACAGACAGCTCTGGCTGGCGTTTCTGGATATCAAGGGTGCCTATGACAATGTGAACCAAAGGAATCTGTGGGACATAGTGGAGAGCTTAAACCTAGATGAAGGACTAACAGCAATATTGAGGAACATTTACAAAGATAATAAGGTGATTATAACATGGGAAGGAAAGGCAACGGGGAAATAGAGATAGGACGAGGCCTTAGGCAGGGGTGCCCGTTATCGCCTTTGCTGTTTATGTTGTATCTGAGAGGATTGGAGGATAGACTAGAGAAGAGTGGGCTTGGATTCGACCTTTCGTACAGTAAGCTAGGCCAAAAAATTCAGCAATCCTTACCGGGATTGATGTATGCAGATGATATCGTACTAATGGCTAACAACAGGATAGATTTACAGGAATTAATGAGCATCTGTGGTAGGGAAGGGGAGGAATTAGGTTTAGAATTCAGTAGTGAAAAATCAGCAGTCATGATTTTTAACGATGATGAAGTTGAGAGGCTGAAGATACAGAATATTACAGTGGAGAGAGCTAGTAAATACAAGTATCTAGGAGTATGGATATGTGATGGTGCAGCATATCTCAGTGAGCATGAAAAGTATATAATAGGTAAGGGCAACAGAAATGCAGCTGTAATGAAAAATAGAGCACTTTGGAATTACAACAGGTATGAGGTGGTGAGAGAGATTTGGAAAGGGGTCATGGTGCCTGGTTTAACTTTTGGAAACACAGTGCTATGCATGAAATCCGAAGTGCATGCAAGACTAGAAATAAAACAGCGCGGAGTAGGTAGGCTGGCTTTGGGGCACATTGCAAAACGCCAAACCAGGGAGTGCAAGGAGACATGGGATGGGCGTCATTTGAGGGCAGGAAGCTGCGAGCAAGATAGAATTTGAGGATCGGTTGAGGCAAATGGATGGGGAGCAATGGGCACGAAAGGTTTTTAGCTTTTTATACATGAGGAGTATAGACACAAAGTGGAGACAGCGCACTAGGAAATTAAGAGGAAAGTTTTTAGGCTATAGTGGGGTTACGGAAGAGCAGGTCTCCGTTAAGAAGAAAGTTAAGGCCACAGAAAGAGATCGGTGGCTAGAGGAATGCAGACAAAGAGGGCTCTGGAAAGCTATAGATTAAACAAAACAGTTATTGCCAAAGAAAGCATTTATGATAATTCTAGGGGAAGCTCATTGTTGTTTGAGGCAAGGACAGGTGTTTTGCGAACCAGAACATACAGAGCGAAGTACCAGGAAATGGATACAGTGTGCGCTGCTTGTGGAGAGGTGGACGAGACGGCTGAGCACTTGATACTCTACTGTAAGGGCTTCACCCTATGCCTACCGAAGACAACATAGATTTAATAAAGTCATTGGGTTTTAGAGACAGCGAAGGAAAAGTGGATTACAAGACAGTAGAGATTACCAAGCAAAGATTAAGTGAATGGTGGCAGAAAGCACGAGAAAACTAGGTATTTTCTTATTAACTGATGGCAAGGGGTTTTATAGCCTCACTTTCTGTTCAGTGTGGAGTGTATATAGTTTTCACATTTAAATATTCTAAGCTTAAATGGTAAGACAAATTGGCTAGGTGGCGTAAGCTACCGCCCGATCCAAAGGGCTCAGCCGTATTCATCCATCCATCCATCCAAGAGGGGAGGGTAGGGAGCGGAAGTGGGCATACCCTCATCTCCGTATCCTCCCCATCTCTTCGGCAAGAGCGGCGCTCTAATTCGGCATAACAGAGGGCTGTAAACGTCTATCATTTTTTTTTTCAGGGGAACGCTTGTGCCTAAGGTACGTAAGCACTAGAAGTATATTCGCACATCCTGTAATTTACGAAAAAACTGCTTCATTTGATAGAAAAATACAATGAAGTCAAGTACGAACTTGGTGGTTTGAAAATAAACATTTTGTGATGCCATAACTTAGATGGCGTTTGCGACAGAAGTTCTAGTGTATTAAAGAAATGTTGGTGATAAACTCACATTAACGTCCAAAATTATTAAACCTATTTGGAATTATTCAATTTTATATTTTGCAAATATGTGATTGACAATAATTTAGCTGTCTAGAAAGTGGACGAGCTCTTTATTGAAGCAAATATATGTTGGGCGCTTTTGAGCACTTATTAGGGGCGAAGCTCCTTAGGGGCTAGCCATGTCCGTGTGTCCGTCCGCCGTAGGCCGGCGTCGGGTGGTCGTGCTTCTGCTCGTGAGATCACGTGCTCACGAGCACGTGAGCACATGCTCACGTGCTCGTGTAGACAAAAAATATTGGAAAAAAAATATTGGAAAAAAAGAATAAAAAAAAAAGATGAAAAAAAATTATGAAAAAAGAAAAAGAAGAAAAAAAAGAGTAGGGGGGTCTGAGATGCCATCCCATTTGTCTGCTTAAAAAAAGGAAAAAGAAGAAAACCACACATTCTCCTACTGCCATGAATGAAAAGGACCGAAAAGCTCGGCATGCAGCGCCTCAGCGTCTACGTAGACAGCAAGCTGCTCCGGAGACCAGGGCGCGAGAAGCTGCTGCACAGCGTCAAAAACGCCAAGCGGACCCGGAGTTGAGAGCTCGGGAAGCGGCGGCAAAGCGTCAACGCCGACGGCAAGCAGCAATACCTATGACCAAAATCAGTATCATCAGCACCACCCGAGCTTCGCCCCAATCAACATCATTCACCACGTGGAGATGCGGTCATTTTATTGCTTATATTGCTGCTAAGTTGAGATGTGTAGCGAAGCTGTCAAATTAATTATATTGTTGGGGTGGAAACTTCTTCGAAACTTCAGAATTAATTTTCGCAATGTTTACTTAGTGTTGCACCTTGCCTATGCTATGTATAGCCCATAAATAAATAAACTGCCTTTGGAGGTATCTTACTCAGAATGTCTGGGGACCGTGGCCACGAGGGGACAGGGCATGGGACCGCGGCGGTCAAGGGAGACAAACACGAGGATAGCAAGGGGCAGAGCTCAGGCAGCGAACTCGGGGATATAATCGGCAACGGATCTCTGTAAGGACTTGGCGCTGCTTCCAGATCGTCCAATTGTGAGACAGAAAACTCTTTGTAACGTCTGTTGTTGCATCTACTTCGCAGCCGTCGAAGCGGGTCCTCATCGGGTGTGGGCTATACTGGACAGCCTCAAATATAATTCGAATAAAAAAAAAAAGTAGGTTTTGTAAACAACACGGCCACAATGTTTCGGCGCATCTGTCTACGTGTCATGCCTAGTGAAATAAAAGGCATGTATCAAATGTAACGTATTTATTTTGACGGAATAGAACTAATGGAATGAAGCAAAAGTGAGAATTGGAACAAATTTATTTGTTAGTCACAAAATCAATTGAAATAAATAAATAAATTAACATCATGTAAACCTATGCTACTGAACGATACACAAGAAAACTTACGAAATGAATGTTAAGTCAAAACACTAACGTATTCAATCAGAAGTCACAAGATAATCAAAACAAGTGCATATCGAAACACAAGTTACAATTGAGCATTGGAAATGAAACTCATCGTTGGGCACATGCAATTTATTATAGGACAATGGAAATAAAAATACGTAATATATTGTGGCGTTAACGCGGTGAAAGTGCCTTGTGCCTCCCAGACTGCCGGCCGCCGGGCACTTCATCCAGGATCGGCCGCACAATTCACGACTCTGCATCGAAAAACCGCTTCACCGAGCGCCAGACATAGAGTTACTATATTAATATAGAGGGAATGGACCTACGCATTCGGGCTTGTTTGGAACGGCGGGGCACAGACGTGGACATTGGTAATCGCCGTTGGTGGTTTCAATGGGCCCAGATTGCTGGCGATACGTGAAATGTTCAAAAAAGCTCCAAATCATTGACTGTCAGGTATGTACCTATTCCTCCTTTAGTTTCGTTTGCAGGAAACGCTGCAATCGCGCATTGAATAAACAAAAATAGAAAACGTTGACGAGCGCTCGAGCAACTTCAATTCGTCACGGCAAAGGAACATGCCTAAAAGTCTATTCACACGATGTATCTAGTTGCGAATCTTGTGTCGCGAAACTAGTTTTCGGGAAAGAGATTCCCTGTGTGAACGCGACCGAAAAAGTTGTAAATGATGATTGGAAACCTGAGACTGTGGTTTGAAAAACGGAAACTCGTGAAGTAGGAATAAAAACGGACAGACAACGTCTTCCCTTTTTATTGAGTGGCCCTGGAAAGCTCACAGAGGACCGCCCACAGGTATAGAATGTACCCTACTAAAAGAAACGACAAACCCAATGCGAATATTTCGCCCAAAGCGCTAAAATTACGTGTAAGCCTAAACGAATAAAAATACCGCTCGAGGGCTTCAGGGGTCAACTAACCCGTCAAAGAGGAAACATAAAACGGACGTGAGAGTCGTATAGTTTTCAGAATCGGACATTAACTTTAAATACGGCGGATGTGTTTGTGGGTTTGCTAGAGATCGATCAGCCAGCTGCATAAACTATGAAATAAAACGGTTTAGGAATGGAACAAACACGGCACTTATTTAAGGATTTATCTACCTCATGTTTTTTAGAGCGCAGCTCTTAGGCGCCCATTTCCGACTTGAGCGGCGTCGCTGCCGGCGTCGGCGTAACCGCTGTATAACTTACACCAGTTCGCCTGCACTTTAACCGTTTTTTCATCGGAAAAGTTGCTCGCTTCCGAAAAACGTGGCGCGCTTCCGAAAAAGTGTCGCGTGCACCTCGCTTTTAGAACAATATTTTGCTGAAACCTCACCGAGGCCAGTCAATCTCCTGAAGGCGAAACGCAGACGCTGCCGATGGGCGCTCGACATCCCTGTGACATCTCACCCTCGAGGCGGAGTGAGCTTTTCGAAGAGTCTGATTTTTGGCCGATCCCGTAACCGAGCCAAAGCCGAAATAAGAAGTCAAACATGGCGGCGGGCGACAAGCGAAGAAGCTGTGCATGCGCGTTGCGTACGGGCGATATAGGTTAGCAGTACGGGTTCGTGGGGCGGTGCAGATTCATCAACAGTCGCGTTGAGTGTAAGAACCGCATGTAAACATGATGACTGGGGATAACCTTTCTTTAAGCGGTGCATAAATGTCCGAAATAGTTTGAGATCATCCGCCTGTTCCTTGACGTTCGCGGTCTTTCCCGGGTTTCGCAGGTTTAGCAAACCCAGTGAGCCAAATCTGAAGACGTTTATGGAGTGGTATTAATAAATCAGACTCCATCTTCACACTGTGTGTACTTGATATTATTTTGATGGGAAACGCTTGCCATTCCCGGTGCAGATGGCAAGTGTTGGCGTAATTCTCGTGAGCCTATATGTCACGGGTTTCGCGCGTCAGACTCCGCGTGTGAACAGGCCGATACGCGAAATCTCGGCTTTGCTAAAACGTTGCTCGTTGAAAAGATGCCTCGTGTGATAAAAACCTTAAATTTTCTCCCACTTTTTTTTTGTTGCGTGCTTTTTTTTTTTTTTTACGGGAAAACTAAAGTAATTGGTTCATGCGAGAGTAGCACCCAGCTCCCCGTGTGGTCACCATTTTGGTTCATGAAATTAGCAATTTCTGCTTGACCTCTCCATTTTTGGTGAGCGATCTAAATTGGCTGGTGACGGGTACCTATATATAAGAATGTTTCTTGTATACCGAGATTTTTCTATCCACAGAACGTTGAAAGGCATGCGGTATAGAGAAGCTCGTTTTAGCGAACGCCGTTTTACCGACCCCAGTTTATCGAATTCCTTTATAGAGAAACCCAGTTTAGAGAAAATCGCGACGAGCCTCCTTTAGTGAATTCGTCCCCCGCGAAGCGGCGTGTGCAGATGGGTAAAGTGAGTTAACATTTTTGTAATTAGCAGCCGCAGACTGCCGCCGCGAAGCGGCGTGAACGCAGTAGGGGAATGGGTTAACACGCGCGCCAGTGATGCACGCGCGAAGTAGGAAAGCCTTTTTTAAACAGCGTCTTCTTTTCGATAAATGGCGTTTCTCTAAACTAAGGCTTCGGTTTCTCTAAACCGTGCTTCGATAAAACGTGCTCGTTCTCTAAAACGTGTTTCGATGAAATGACGCTCGATCAACCGTAGTAAACCCGTTGAAACAAGCGCTTAACCTTGGAACCGTCACCACATGCGGCGTCGCTGCTTGGATGCATTTAAACATAGTTTTACTTTCTTGACATATCGCAAGAGCAGTATCATTTCTAAAATATCTGGGGAGAAAAGCATGATTGAGAGGCGGATCGCGTGCACAGCGCCAAAAACACTTATATTTGCGAGGAGCACTTTCAGTACTATATGTTGCTTCATAGCGATCTTGGTACGACTGGTTGAAAACGACCCTTTCGAAGTTTCAAACACTTGAACGGACCGAGATGACGATTGCCATGACAACTTAGCCCGATCAGCCACAAACCTTGCGAGGTTTGGTTGTTTGTATGTTAGTATATCTTTGTTTCTGCCTATCAGGCAGGGAAGGCAATGGCGCTACTTTCCTGAGATCCAGTGACTTTAAGGAAAATCGAAGTCAGCTCTCAGGATTTGTCGACTTCTGCTCCCGTCTTCACCTCCTGGCGCTGACCAACGGGTATTGGATTCTCTCGCATCGGCTATACAGTTCACAACTGCGACGGAAGATATTTCAGGAAAAAAGTAAAAGATTGATTATTATATTATGTTGGAGATGGTTGAAGATAAGAGAGAAAGAAAGAGAGAGAGAATGGTTTATTGCAAGTCAAATAGTTTTGCAAAGCTTAATGATGCTGGTTTGCTACTTCGTGCTGGGGAAGAGGGAGAAGTGATAAAGCACAGGTATGTCCAGAAAGCAAAAAAGTAACCTGAAGAACACGCAAAACTATAGACACAAATATAAGTGAAGTAAAAAAACAGATAAAAACTTTCGAGCGGCTAATTGATATTCATTGCTGAATACACTTACATTATTGAGAAGCGCTGTCAGTGGGATGACACTCCACCGTGATCTACGTGTGGCTCATTTAGAGGTAATCTGAAATTCCGAGCAGAAAGTGCATCACTCGTAACCGCCACAGAGTAAAGTTTATTTTGCGTTGCAAAATTCTTCACACTTGCGTTGCGTTGCGTTTGCGTTGCAAAATTTTTCCTACATACATCCCGTGAGTCATTGACATGCCAAAATAAAAACGTAGAAACTTGACTGTCCGATTTCGTCTCCGTGAAAGTTCTAAATCGCTGCGGAAAGCTTTCTAGTCGATAAAGTTACTTCATTCTTTATATTATTTTTGGTACATAATAATTGTGTGTCAAATTGGTTTATTTATTTTAATGCGATAGCTTTACGGGTGACACTTCGGAAAGATTATGACCTCGTAGGTTGTCGTCGCCGCTACGGAAAAAAAACCTTCTCTCCGCTCTTGGCGCGAGGCCGGCGAAGTCGGGGTTTTCCGTCGACCGCTCAACGCCCAGATCAGGAGCCCAGGCATCCCGCCACTAACGACGCGACAAGTCTTTTTCGTCGTCTGCTTGAATATCTTGTTCTCAAACATTATACACGCGTTATGTGAAATCCAATTTTGGCTGTACCCAGTTGCTACGCGCAATGCGGGACCGTTTTAGAAACTTCCATGACGCTTACTCACTTCACGCATCACTAAGCACTGGTCCCGGCCGTCAGTAACACCCACGATTACGACGTCTATAAGAATTAACCACGTCGGACCTCCACCCTCAGGTACGTGACGGCGCCATTCTACACGCATGGCGCGACCGTACTACAAGCTTTGCTTTCCTTCCTTAGCACATTGTGAGCGAAAAATACGACTTACTTCCTTTTTTTTGTAGTTCATTTGCTGTTCTTTTTTTTATTTTATATTCTGGTCACGTTTTTTATATATTTCTTTCGATAATGATGTGGGCCCAAAAGAGGAAAAAGACTTGTCGCGTCGTTAGTGGCGGGATGCCCTCCGACACCAAAAGAGCTTTCTTCGCAACAAAGTGAGGTTGTTGATGTCGACAATTGGTCGTGCCTTACGTTTCGAACGGCGCATTATGGAAAGACAGCTGGATTCGAACATGCGCAGTTCGTACCTGAGGGCCAATCGTCCCCTATCGGAGGTGCATAAATGGTTCCCTTAAATTCTGTGCTCTCACCAGATACCACCTTACCACCAATATTAGTGGATGCTCAAGTCATATAATAGCGTAAAATAAAGGAAACGGTCAGTTTAAATGTTTATGACAGTGCAAAACATTGGCGCACTATAGCTTCCGGTTAGGGGTTGGAAGGGTATTGAGGGCTTTGTCACTCCGGGCTGCGTGAATTAAAAGTTCCCGTTTTCTGACAGACTGATGGAGTTGCTAGTAGCTACTAGCACACCGTCCAAATTCCGTAATATCCTGCACGAAGCCCCACCCCCGAAATATAACAAGTGTTCCGTGTTTGGACGATTGTTTATCTTTAAATACGAGTGTGTGTTTTCGGGGCTGATTTTGTTTTTGAATCGGTGTTCTTTGGTGTTTATTTTCAGTGTCAGGGAACGAACCGGTGCTTATGGGGAGCACCCTAGAAAGCCCGACTGCCCCCCTTCCCTGGTATTCCATTTTCTTTCTGGGGTCGTCAGAACTGACGCCCGTGATTCAACTACTTGAAAAACGTAATTCTGGAACTGACACCAGAAGGAGACGGGGCAAGGAACGTTTGAAGAAATAGTAAGTAAACAGGCGAGCTAATTGATTATACACATTTGAAAAAAAAAAAAACGGAGACGAAAGATGAAGGAGGGGACAAACACAACACGCCTCAAAGAGAATACTTTTTGAACAATTTTGAATCGAAGATTCTTACTCTTAGTATAAGAGTGGTAACTTGGGCGAGTTGGTGACATATTGCAACCAAAACAATCTCGTCCTTCGTCTGATTTTTGCGATTTTTTTTGGTAGTAATTGCTTACTCATTGTTTTTTGTTGACTTTTGATACCATAAATTATGAAATTTTCTTCGGTGAGCTAGAGCATTACGGCGTACGAGGGCATGTCCTATATCTTATTAGTAATACCATAGCTCGCGGTTTCAATATGTTGTTATGAATCACTGCCTTTCAAAAACCATTCAAATTTGCAAAGGTGTTCATCAGGGTAGCATATTAGGGCCACTACTATTCAATGTGTACATAAATGATATCTCAAATATTAGGGCATTAGCTCAATACGTTGCCTATGAAGACGACACCCAGGTACCATATATGTTTAGGTATGTTGATTAATATCTCGTGCTTCTTCATGATATACCGGGTAAAGAAATATTGCGAGCAGTTGACAATATACCAAATTGTTTTGTTAAAACACGCTCAAGAGCTCAACTTCACGCACGAAGTTTCAACGAAAAGCTTGCTCCAGTTTTTAGATCCGAGGGAATTTTTCCAGAACATTTTTACATCCTCCATGTACTCGCCAGGGTGTAAAAACAAGTCCTTCAGTATGACTGAGCTCACTCAGTGTTAATCAAAAGGGGAATTGTGAAAAGCTGCTTGAGCGCGGCACTGGTGAAATCCTGCGGTCACTTACCCAAGAGGAGCTTCGACTCACAAGTGGAACGCCTAAAAAATCTGACTATTTGCGTTCTTTTGTAGTGGATGTTGCGGAATTCTTGTCGAAATCAAATGGACGAAGAGAAGTTGGACCTGAGAAGAGACGTCGGCCGGCGGTTATCCCATACATCAACAGACTTTCGCACGACCTTAAGAGGATTGGATTTAAGTTCGAACCACTGGATAAACTACTGATACTGTGCCCCAAATCAACTCACCAAAGAAGAAATCTGGACAATGCACGGTAAAACACGCACACCAATACAGCAGTGGCTGCATTAGAGTCGTATATGAGATTCCATTTACTTGTGGAAGGGTTTATGTGGGACAGCTTGGCCAATGAGTCAATACAAGAATGCGGGAGCACTCTCTTTCGCCTAAATCGTCACCAGCTGGTCACCTAGCAGTGCAGGTCAAAGACTGCGAGTGCAGTCCATTGTTCAGTTAAGTCAGAGTTCTCAGAAGATTCCATAACTGGAGAGCTAGAAAGCCCTTTGAGGCAAACCTATAAAATCTAAAGGCGCATCATCATGCATCAGCGCGCCGTCTGTGGCCCTGTCGGAAAAATAATTCGAATACCTACATTGTTTTCCTAATGACTTCTTTCACTTGAAGTTCATCTTTCTTTACTTTCTAGTTTGCTTGTTTGTCTTTCATTTAATTTAATTCTATTTTATTCATTTACGCATCTTTTATATCGCAAATAAAAATATTTTCTCATTCTTCTTTTTTTTACCTTTACTTATTTCCTTTCCTTCACTTCCTTTTAGTCTTTGCTTCTATGTCGGGTTTTTAACATCAGTTTTAAGCAGCGCTTGTCTTGTGTACTTCTTGTTCTTGTGTTTCGTCCTTTGCGCTTCAGTATTTACGACACAAGCGTTTTCTTTTCTTCTAATATCGAACATGTAACCCTCATTGCAAACAGTGTATCTACATTGTTAACGTGATGATCATTTGTCGATTCGTTAAAAATAAACCAAAATAAAACGTAAGCAATAATTTTCCGCCCTAAAGGAACGCTTATAATTAATACACCGGATATATTATTAAATTATACTGTATTTGAGTGCGTGAAAAGTGTCCGATGCCTCAGTGTAACTTTTTTGCCACATTAACATGGGATGCCGCATGTAAACGAGCTTTGCCTTTCCCTCTCTAACATTGTTGGTATAACTTCTCGTCACTCTCATGTGTTACCTATGAAAACAAAGCTGACTCTGTATAATGCAGTTTTTATTGATACCTAAAATGTTCGTCACTTGTTCGGGGAGATACTGAATTATCTAATACACTAAAGCTCATAACTTAAAAAAATTCTTCCTGTTATTACAGATATCCCATACAGTTCCCCTACTAGGCAGACTTTCTTACATGTTAAAATTGCGCCTGTAGACAGTTTATTTAAATATACATTCGCCAGTATTTACAAAAAGAACAATTGGGATCAATGATAAATTGTTTTCACCTAATGTACATATGTGCCTTTTAATGCCCTCTATGAAACTAGAAAAAAAAATCATTTAATGCCCAGATGCAAAAATAATTGCTTTGTTATGCTGAGTTATATCTTGCCTAAATGTTTGAATTCTTTCTTCTTTAATCATTCGAACCAGATAGCTTTTTCTATTCTCCGTAACTTCTTTTGTAAGTCACTACCTTACCGAAAGAAAAACAGTATAAACTGGATTATGGAACAGAGAAATCTTACTGGATTTCAGGTTTCGAGCAAGAAATCCTTTTAGATTTTCATTTTCCATAATCCAGTCTTAACTGGTTTTTCGGTAGGGTAGTGTTTCAGTTATATGTTAACCACTCTCTTCAGTTATGTAAAAGAAAAATTTGCGTAGTGCGTATTTTTAGATATGATTATGTTGCACACTACTCTATGTGTGTGCTTTCACTGCCCACTTGTAAAAGACGGTGTGGCCTGTCAAACAAAATAAACTTTTTTTTCCTCTTCAGTCTAACTAGTCCTTTAAAGCTGAATAAATTTGATTGATTGATTGATTTGAGACGTTTTGTATCTGTCCCCTTCTTTGTCCGTCGTTTCAGTTCTTTTGTTTTTAATATGTGAAAGAAATCAGGTATTTAAAGAATTAGCAACCAGGAAAGTTAATACTGGTTCTGTTCAGGTTCGCCCCAAAAAATGTTACAGATATATGTATATATTTTTTTAACACATAGATTTTCTCTGCGAAGGGCAGCTCCAAACCGGGACTTTTCGGGATTCCCCGATTCGGAAAAAAACACCTCGAGGTTTATTTATCTGGGTCTGTCAGTATTGACGGAGAACACGGAAACATAAAGTCCGCTCCCTTTTATAAAATAATTTAGGTTTTTTTGACACCGATTGCTTTTTTATTTATTAATTGCAGTACGCTGGCATATTGATACCTTGGCCGAAATAGGGTTGGTTAGCTACTGTGGAAGATAATCAAAGACTACTGACTAGAAAGGACAGTTGTCTGTCCCTCCCAGACATTTTTGTTTCATTTATTTCATCACACACCGAAAGTCAGCCCCCCCCCCCCCTTTTTTTTTCACCTGATTAGCTCTTGGTTTAAAGTGGGCTATCTTTCGGGATATTACGGGAGTCACCCTCAGCGTAAGAAGTGCAGGGCTTGGCATATTCTGTTCCAGTTTCTTGATTTGTTTATTTATTCTTTGGCTTTCCTATTGGTTATTGCCTCGCTCTGATTGGCTGTGGAGCAACACTAAAATGTTCAGGAATCGCCACACCTTGAGTTTCTTGCGCAGTAGGTAACTGTGGGTTGCAACATATTTTACAAGATTTTCTCCAATTATTTGAAAACATTTCTGTTCTCTCGTGAAAATGGAGCGTGCTGCTTACATTACGGTGTTAGAGGAGAATAACACGAGTGTTGAAGTTTTTTACACGCGATTTGTTAATATGGCCGATATTGTTTTGAAATACTTAAAAATGACTTCTTTTTAACGGCTGCATTTGGTCGTCAAAAGTATTTTTCCGTACGTTTCAGGTGTGAGGGGATAATTGTATTTGGTAAATTTTAACATTATAAATCCTAACGGACAGGTTTTATAATTTAGTTAAGCAGCTATTTTCTTAAAATGAATGCCGAGGGCCGAAAAATATTGTAAGCTAGTTTATTTTTGCAAACCCGATATTTCGTGATTGTGCAAAGTGTTGAATAAGGGGCATTTCGCGGGCACACATTTTTGTGATTTTACTGCGAAACGATGTAGCATTCCCTGGCACAGGTTAATAAAGGTGAAGATAACCGAGATTAGGGTTCTTGAAGGATGGCACAATCTAAGGAAAGTTTCAAACACAGTTGAGTTTTATTGGACAAATAAGAAATAGCTGGGCAGCCTAAAAAATAGACACAAAGACACTTCTAACAGCAATGGCTATTCACTCTACAAAGAGAGTTCAATCCCCACTCTTACAGCCTTCTACTGTACACAATCCCTAACATACCCGATGACAGAAAACACAAGGAAGCAACCTACTAACCTCTGGGTAAATGTGATTGAAGAAACAACAGACACTGCCGTTGGGCTCTCAACGTCAGCAATACAGAAACATTATACACAACATCAAGTTTTTTTGTTTGTTTTTAAAGAGATAGACATTAAATTTTTTTTTATATAAAAGAATGTGATTCAAGAAGCTCCTACCACACAAAGTCAAAGCACAGAGAAGGCCTATTCAAGACATTTCCAAGCTTTAATATTGCTATTTATTCTTTCAGTATAGGCCAGTCGTTATTCTCTATGGTGAAACACATCTCAGTAGTTTTACAACGGCGCAAAGGCACACAGAAAAACTATTTTTACGTAGCGAAATACAAATACAAATTTTTCTGCAAAGTTTATACTAACCCAATCGGTCGTTAATGCTAGGTTTTGTCGTAAACATTGCATATACATAAAGATACGTATTTCAAAGTGTGAAAACATCTGATGGAATAATCGTGTGCTATTATGGATCTTTAATAAAATAGTTTTGATCAATGGAAATAACAAGTTTATGCTCAGACTCAATAACAATATAAAGCTACGAAATATCTTGAATACGCCTCCCTTCTGTTTTTGATCTATATGAAGATGTTTTGTTGACCTATATTATTTCTTTAGAACCAGGTATCATATCGGCCTGTTGTAGAAAGCTCGGGGCTGTGTATATCTTTTTTTATTCCCGAGGTCGCAAGTTCAAGGGTATTCCGTCTCTTTTTTTCACGTTTACGCAGATGCTAGTGGATTGCATCATTGAATCCTTTGTCCTTGAGTAGGGTAGCGGTCGCTTCGAGTCGCAGGTAATTCAAGCTGAAGCGCCCAAGTGACGACGGAAATATAATGGTGGTAGAAGAATCTGGAGTTGGGCAAGTTGGTACATCTTAGATTCAAAGAAATATAATGGTGGCTTTGCCTCGATAAGAGAAACTGAACTAGCAATCAGAGATGATATGAATACGAATGTGCCATGGCAACAGTTATGCGACCCAGGCTGTTTTTTTATCCGTTTTTAGAAGCACTCCGATGTAACTCATCTTTAGGATTTGCTAACCGCCTATACATGCTTACCGTTGTCTCCATTATTTTGTGCCTGTCGTCTTTGTCCCAGTCAAATAAACCGGTATGATGTCTCGACAGACAAACAGGATTATAAATATAAAAAAGCCCAGAAGCAGTACATGTCCATCAACAGTTTGTAGCTCTCAACCTTGATGAGGCTGAATCGATAGCATGCTCTTGCAATCTCGTCTGCACGATATCTCTCGTTGGTAGTTTAATTTATCGTGTCGTGGCATTGCCGTTGATGTATTTCGGTTGCTTTGTAAACTGAGCTGCTATAGCAATCATGACCGTACAGTAAAATGATGTAAGGTCCGGCAGCAATTGTACCCAGACTGAAATGGTTTTAAGCGAAAGTATACTTGTGAAAGAGTTTCTTTGAGTACCTTTTATGTAATCTTGTATGTGAGGCCTAAAGATGCAACCATTTGTTCTACTTTCAGAAAATATCGCTTAGAATTATTCGTTCACCTTCGTAATCTCTAAAAGAGGCGTTGGTTGTTTTTGTCCACGCAAGGGCATTGGCATAGATAAAATTGAGAAAATCGAGCAGCGTTTTCTTCCCAAGTTGCAGCCATTGCAAGCGGTCGTGTTATCTGGAGGTAACTAGATGCTGCCAAAGTTTATCATAGCCACTCGTTGGGGCTGGCAAAGCACAGGGCAAAGGCTGAGTTCCACACCTTGCTAAGGTTCGGCTATTCCCGTCATCGCAGGGATTGGGGAATAGCCACTACCCGGATGCATGTCGAGGCAGTGTTTGTCACGACATGAAATTAAGTGCTGACGTCGTTCTCGTGTCCACCCTATTAGTGCTATTTAAATATTATCACTGGAAGGATCACAAAGCTTGATGCCAAACTCCTGGGGATTGAATTGTTGGCAACGCCAACAATGCGATCCTTTTAACTTCGTCATAAACCTTGGGGAGGAGAGACAGAAAGAAAACGCGGCAACAAAATTACGCGGCGACAAAACGCTTCTTGTTCAATGGCGTTGCACGCGAGTGTACATGGACCCTATTATTGCCCCTTTAAGATGCTTTCTTCATTAAAATTAAGCTGTGTCCTAATTTGGGATAACTTCACCATTAGGAATTTCTTCTCGGTATAAACTTTAAGGCAATGTCAATTATGTTACAACTTTAAGGAAACAAAATTAACAAAATGAAGTGTCTGATTCTTTTTTCTTGAGAGAAAACTGATATTTCTTTACATTTTATTTGAGAAAACTCATAATCAGAGGTCTCACCAACGTCTACTCAAAACCGTGTTGCTCGGGGTTCCTAAAGCCTAACGCATTCAGGATTTTTTTAAATTTTGTTACTTCGTAAATTTTTTTAAACATAACAATTTTTAGTGCGCCACGGTGTTGCAGAGGAAATTTTATTGGCACAGGCCCGCATTGTTATTAATTGCACAATGACAGTGAAGCCAAGAATTGCCAATTCTAGCGAAGGGTAGGTTGAGGCAAATTCAACCATGAACAGTGCGTAATAAAAACGAAAACAGTGCACTGTCGGTCCTCCAAGGCCCAGTGTCTAGCATCTACAGCCATCCCGTTTTTCTATAGCGCCCTCCTGTGCAAAAGGGGCTGGTGCTCATCTTTTTTAAGGTTCGAACTCAAGTGTGTGAATGAAGTTTTAGACTTCTGGTCTGGCATGCTATTTATTTTTTGCCTAGAAAAGCTATTGCTTGCTGTCAATATTTAGGTTCTTCATGTATAAAGGGCCGCAAATATTGCTAAACACTTTTTTTCTTATTTCAGAGAAATTATTATTTGATGGCTGCAGCCGACAGAAGTTGTAGTGCTTTTGTGTTTTTTTTTAAATGCTTTTGTTCAAAGGCCATAGTTTTCAAATTTCAGATGCTCTCAAACAACCACATGGGGTTGTTAAAATCAATACATTTCGCTGTAACTCGCCTCTGGAAAGCACATTTCAGTGTTATGAGCATATTGTACATTTTCATCTATATGAGAGTATAAATAAACATGGCAATTCTTTTGCGTCCTGCTTTAGTAGTTAGCTAGAAGTATTTGCTCTAGAGTAATAAAATGCAAGTTTAATTAATTAAAATTGAAACTGTTTTCCTTCATCTCATGTGTGAATTGTTCCTCTAACATTTGGCAGCATTGTGCTGAAGCTTGGACCGTACGGAACTGAAGGCAGTCAGGTGATTAAGGAAGATAAGACTTCGGCTGATTCAGAAACTATGCTAACTATGGTGCAAGAGGCACTGGTACGACTCACTGAATAAACAGCTATGTCTTTCCAAAACTGAAGTGTTGACTTTGCAGAATGTGCTGCATTCAAAATATTTTATTTTATGTTAAAAACTGCGAAATTATACAATAAACTATGTCGCGGAGGGTTATTTAAATTCGTTTGTTTATGTTTTTGAAGGGGACACATGTATTATTAGAGTATGTGTGGAACAATGTTTTCCTCTAATCTTTCCATGATGATATGTAGAAAGGTCTTGAGCAATTGATAAAGTCAGCATTTCTTGAAGTGCGCTTTATTGTAAAGAAACCGGAGCATGGAGTGTTACGATTCTTCGCTTTGTGAATTCACACTGAGAAAGTTCTGTGCTTGGAGTAGAGCGAAGAAAACCCCAAACCAGTACTGTCAGAAATGACCTGCTATCTAGAAAACAGTGAAAGCGGGAGTTGTGAAGTTTGACCAGAAATGCTATACACCGGACGTGCATACACTTTATTTCAAAGTCGTCGGAGGGTCAATGGAAGAGACTAGGCACGGCCTTCATGCCTTTCATCAAATGTCATTTAAATTCACGCACCGAGGTAAAAATAGAAAAGACAATCACGTAGAAAAAAAAGACTGCTGTGATCCCGTATTTTCGTGGAACTTCACATTAATGGAATGCGCGTGCTAAGCAATTTAGAGTGGAAACTGTTTTTGTTTCGATTTTAGGTTGAGTAGACTAACTCGTTTTAGAAACGGAAGTGCATGAGTGTAGAAAAGCTCAGCGTAAGAAATCGATTCCTTGCAAGATTATTGTAGTGTATGTAATTCTTCCGGCAGGCAGGTTTGCGTATGTGCGGAAACGCTGAGGTGTCTTAATGATAGATTATGACGACCACAACAGAAACGTAAGGATTAACGCAACCAATTTGAAACTAACGAAGCACGTAAATGATTGTGATAATTGCACTGCTTTGTTACCAGGAACGAAAATGATACAGAGAATTGAATGACAGAAATATCCTGGTAAGCGAAACCGTTTGAATAAAATCAATTGGTAACTGCATGCGTCAGGCGTATCTGCCGCTGGGTAACAATGCAAAAGCGTTTTTGAGACTCAAAATTTTTTTATGTCTCGATGTGCGTGCTTTTATTACATAAATTTTGGAGGGGAAGCGCAATAGTATATATTTATTAGTGGTAAATGTAGTAATAATAGTATAAGTGTATTTCCGAAAGCTGGTGTTTCCGGTATGGTAGAGTTGAAGAGGTTTCTTCTCAGTTGTAAATTGTATTTGAGTGTTGGCCTTTGTATTCTTGTTCGGGGTCAATGCTGTTCGGGGAACGGGGGGGGGGGGGAGGGGGGTAGTGTCAGATGTTCGCCAAACTATACACCTTTTTCTTTTTGTAACTTTGGAGGGCTAAACAATGTAAAAATATTAGAAACCTTAAGGATCTGCTTTAAATTATCAGTTTCATTTGCCATGTGTTCTGATTCGCCAAAATTATTTTGAGAAATTCAACTGTTACCAAAATGTCACACATAAGGCATCCGTTGTGCTTTTAATTGATCGCGTGTCTTGTGCTTGTGAAACCCCAACAATCCTTAACGGGGTTGATCGGCATTATAAGTACAAAGGCGAAATCAAAGTTTAATATACGCCACAAGTTCGAAACAAAAAAGATTTATTCATCACTTTTTTTCAAAAACATCTATCTGGTTGCAGGTGTTTACTAGAATTAATTAAGGCAATTTTGCATGGTTTTGCGTTTGTCGTATATTTTGGAGATTTCCAATCTTACTCAGCCCGGCAAACTTAACTTATGTTAAGTAAGACGCAGTTGACCGCCTTCTAAAAGCTTTAGCAGATGCGGTTGAAGTTTGTTACAGAAATATAGGTTTCTGTAATTTGGGTCTGAAATATTTATTTTGTAATCGCGAGGCACGCTCTGTAATAATATAATCATATTCATAAACGGCACAAGCAATAAAATAGTTACCACTTCATTGAAACAATAAAATATGCTTTATCGCAAAACCTCTCACACACGTCTACATCTAATTTTTGGGAAACTCGCAATTCACGACAACTCTGTTTTTTTTTTCGGAAAACGATTACAAAAACCACAACTCATCAATTTCGAGTTGCCACATCATTTGCAGCTGTCGTCATACATCATGTATTTCTCTCCTACACCGCAAAGAAGGTCGAAAACAAAATCACAACAGATGGAGTGATGGGAAGTTCGCCCTAGGGACCAGGAGGGAACAAGCGGAATCTGCAAAGAAAGTAGTAATTTAGAAAATACACGATTAATTTAATAAATAATTTAGTTCAGCAACACACTCTTACTAATAAATTGACTTATAAAAGCTAAAGAAAACTAACAACGGCGCCAGAACTTATCCACATTTTAGACTTCTCCCTGTCACCATGTGGTGAAAAGAGAAACTGCATTGCCCAGCAGACTTTTAAAATTGGTACCGCCTGCAATAGTACTAAAAGAGGAGCAAAGAATTTGACTGTATATCATGTTTGCAAAAATATGTGAAACGAGCTAACCGAAAAAGAGAAGTATTAGATTAATTTGTTTTTGCTCGCGTAAAACTAAACTATGCGTTAGAAAACTTCAAATGACATCGTATGCGTACACGTTCTCTTGCAACAATATTTAATCTTACCGTGCACGTAGACGTTTCGGAGAAGAACACAGTTCTTGCAGTCCAGGTAAGCGATGTATAGCAGGACAGAGCTATTTCCTAATTGTAAAACAACACCATATTATAAATGCTCCAAGAATCAACAAAATATTCTGTAGTATATATTTACCTATTAAAAGTACTCACACACGTACACAAAATCATAGCTACAAGGAACATTCTTCAAAGCAAACATCCGTTTCGAATCTCTTCACCGTAAATATATTATTTTATAAAATGTTCTAAGGCTCATCATCTTCGTTGAGAGCGATGCGTTGTGTTTAACATCCGACAAAGCTGTTAGTTAAATTAAGAGCGATATCCTAATTATCTAAGAGGTCTTTCAATTGATTTCTAAATGCAAATAAAGATAAAGGCAACATTGCGCTACCCAAAACGTATACTGTTATCAATATGCGTTCGGATCTTAAAATTAAATTTCGGGCAATTTCATACCCATAAGGTTTACGGTTATAAGAGCATATATAAGCTAATCATATTTCAGTTGATAGTGAAATACAGTGCAACCTGCAAATTTTGCTTACCTTCAACAGGTTGGATATGCAGAACGTTGTTAGTGGTATATCCTTCAGATGAGTCAAGAGTCACCAGTGTCTTTCTGAACAAAAACAAGATGCAGAAAAGAATAATCATTATATTATTCTGCACCAGATATACAGAGAAATCTGCCGTAATTCTACCGCTATCAGTCAGTCATGTCTAAATAATAAAGTGTATGTTAAATTAACAAACCTTAGCAAATATGCGTCCTGAGAGTGAAGTTCAGAAAAAGGCCCCTTCAACATAATATGTAAAACTTAACCAGCTTAAATTTTTGATGCGTCCGAGGCGTGCCGCTAATTTAGGCATATATAAAAGCAAAATGACAAAAATATCGTCAACATGCAACGCAAACGAACATTTCTAGTTTTATTTCGTGACATTATTTAGAATTAATTGCTATGCAATATGCGTCTGCTTGAATAAAATTAATGTTTGGCATGACCCTTGCTAATTGAACGTTTTAAATAATTTGATGATTTGCCCAAGATGTTGCTCAAAAACGTCTTATCAGTTGATTACAAATTGGTTTTGTTGGTGTAATCGTTATTGCTTTAGGTTAGGAGAAACCAAAATTTATTCTCTGATTTACAACGTTGGTGCAATGTACTTCGCACTCTTGATATTGGATAATACAATTGCAGTTAACCATCGAAAGGCAACATGCAATATCAGTATATTTCAGAAATTGAAGCTTCAAAAGCACTTATACAAAAACAGAAGCATAAAAGCGGAACCTGATTGACTAGGGGCATAGTTATTAGAAAAAATATACAGGTCGAGTTGTACAAGAATAGAGCATACAATTTTCTAAGTATCTACCTTTAGCTGCATCGTGCAAGAAATTTTCGGTAGTGGAACTAAGATAGAACAGTGGTAATATTTTACTTTGTCGAAATAGGAATAGGTGATGAAGGGGACGAAAAAGAATGAATTTTTAAATGTTTGATTTGCAATTCTGATATTTTGGGTATTCTTAATTTATTATACAACCAAACACACACATGGGTTCCAAGCGTTGAGTCAGCAATGCCTAGAGGGTATTAAAAAGGCTATGCAGTAGCCAGAACAGAACACAGCTCGCCTATATTGGCATAGCAGAGACTGCTGTATTTTACTGAGAATTCTCGAGAGTGATTTAACAATACCAAAAACATTCTGGAAAGCCATACACAGTTTTTTTAGCCTTGAATATGTCAGTATACAGGTACATGACTCGAGATTATGGTCGTGCAAAAGCGTAACCCCAGCCCACTCGCATCTGCGCACAAACACTTGCTTGCGCACAGCCTCTCGCATCCTCGGGCCAATCTTGAGAAATGGTTCATGTCAAAATTTGCGATGCATTAAATTTCCTGTTCATTTTTGAAAGCTCGTACTTACACAGTCTTATTTCCAAATTTAAATATAGTTGGGAATGCACCGTCGACTTCTGGACGCATTTCAAAATCGATGACACACTTCTCCGTGCCCCCAAGAACTGGATCGAACTCGTAATTTCTGTAAACTGTATACCAGGACTCGGCTAGTGGGAAGCACTAAATAAAGCAGGAAGAAAACAAAAACAAATGTAAGTTTGTATATTAGCCCAATAAGCTGTAATAAGCCTATAGCACCGCCACTGTTGCTGCGTTCAAACAAAAATCTAAATGCAGGTAATGCATATAGTGAACAAATCGCCTCAAGGAGTTAGCTTTATTACTAACAAAATGTTTGAAACGATCGTAAATTGATTGACACGCCTTACAAGCGGTAGCGCTATTTGTATATTTTGAATTATAATCTCAACGTATATCTCGAACAAATAAATAAATAACCTTTCTTTTTTATATACGAAAGAAAATATTCAGCTGAACATAGGTCGAGTAACTGAACTTTGCACTGGAGAATTTCGGCGTTTTTAATTCTGTATCTTGTAACAAACACGGGTGCCCTTCACAAACTATCGTGAAACAATAACATTACCTAAAGCTTCGCTTAAGCGTCTACGCTCGCTTATGCGTATAGTCAAATGCTCGACAACTGCAAAATCAGGGGCGTGTTCGTTGTGCCGCTTAGACAAGCTCAAAAGAAGACACATAAATTATGATCACAGACAACTTAAGGAACGCGGCACGCCTTTTTATCGTCTGACAATTCGCTCTGTGGTTCCTCCTTCAACGTTCTCAGGTGTATTCACAAGAGACATCCTAAAATTATTCCATATATTATGACATGTCTCAAATGCTATATTCAAAATAGAGAGCACGTGATAAATTGTCGGAGTTACTATGTTTTTGTTAAAAAAATATTTCCCAATAAAATGAACGAATCTGGCGAATTACCTTTTTAAACCGTCTAAATAACGCTTTTACGGGGAACATTAAGAAGCTTGTAGAGCGTTAAAAGAACATAAATAGCGAGCTCATGCTGACCTCTGATTCGTCCTGATACTTGCCAAGCGCTGGATTGTTTTCAGGGTACGTGACCGTTGCGTAACTGAAATGCAAACTCACAAGAGTGAGTACGGCACAAAATACGACGAACATTATTGCAGCAGTTGAGAGAGTACTACTTCGGTGATCGTTTGGGATGTTCACTCTAAAGGGCATTATATACACGCTGCCACGTGCCATAAAATATTTTGTTTTTTGTCTAGAGTGTAGACGTTTAACTAACAACTGCTGACTGTTTGTTTCAAAGGAAGCAGGTGTATCTATTTGATTTTGCAAAGTTATTTGAATGACACACTGTGCATTTAAATGAAGAAAAATTTGAGCACATTAAGTTGCACACAGCTAAGCTGGGCCGGCTGACGCTCAGTTCAACAATGCGATTTGAATTGTAATAATGTATGCGCTGCGTTCGTGTACGACCTATAATTACTATGCGCAATAGAAAACAAAAACGTGCAGCAACAACAGACTTGAGTCAAGTTTGTCATGACGAAGCTTCATCAATATATTTTCTAGCTTTTCATATTTCCACCTGGATGAATTGAAAACCCGAATTTTCTAGCGTAGAAAAGACTTCTGGACTGGCACAGTCTCCCTCGCCCAAGTGTAACAAGAAAACGCTTCGTCTAACTTCTCCCAGCGATACAAAGCCGCCGAATTTTTTTCGAAATTGCCTTAATCATCAAATTTAGCAGAATTTCGTTGACCGTGCACATAGCGTCTTGCAAGCATTCTATGTATAAAGCTTGTGGTAGCGGTAATTAAACAATTATAACTTCATGCCCTATTAATGCACAATTCAAGCTGAAAGACTTGCTGAGAAGCTAAAAAGCCGCATAAAGTCTTTTTAAACGCTTGAGGTTATCCTGGATAAATTTTACAGTTTTTCTACGTCGAATAGTTTATTGTTGCTTTCGTTTAAATAGTAAAGTCAATTGGAAGGTATAGTTGTTCATTGCCAAGAGGAGACGCGGGAAGGCCTAGGGAAACGAGGACGATCAGAGGAAGGTGGCGAGGCTGGCGGTATGGACGAAGTTCAGGAAGCTCTGGGAGCTGGCGGTGGATGGTCGTCCATGTCCGGTAGGACTCCGGGTTGTCCCAACGTATCTCCATCAGGAGGATATCATGTTACCGGTCCACCCGCTTCCCCAGTCAAGTCTAGATGATATCGGGAAAGACATCCACCTGTTCCGCTGGACCATATCAATGGGGACAGGAGAGAAAGATGTCATTGTAGTCCCTTTACCATGATGAGAGGACTGCCGTGGTGATTGTGCATTCGTTGCGAATGCGCCGGAGCAGCACTTCCTGCGCAGGGACAGAACAAGAATAACTTTCTTACATAACACGTCACGTCGAGTACTGGAAAGTTAACGTATGCAGAACGAATTCTAAATTCTTGAATACACATCTGCCGAACGCTTTAAATGACCATGTAGGGAACAGCAGTGATTTGGTTCGTGCTAATTTTCAAAATCTAAGATATATTTACATATACGTAAAGAGACCTTAAGTTTCGAAACTTAGCACGAAACAAATCACTGTTGTTTCCTTATATAGTCATTTAGAGCGTTTGAATAAATAAATATATGGTTTAAATGTAAAGATACAAAGAAGACAAAACGGAACTGTCTTGTAGCTACATAAAATCTTACATTTGGAAATTACAGAACTTTTTATGCATTTCCAATGTACCTAAAAATGTATCTAAACACGCAACAATGAACTGTATTAAGTACACAAAAATACAAGGTAAAATAAATTATGCATAATTTATTCTACTTTGTATTTTGTGTGTACTATATATATATATATATATATATATATATATACTGTAAACGACTTAATTTTCGAGGCATGAAATTTTCGCGAATCGGGCAAAAGCTGCAAATTTGAAATTATTCTCGGGTTCCAATTTTCGCGAATTGAGTGTAGCTTCCGAAGTGTTCACATATTGCCCGAAGTGTTTGTAGGCGATTCGCGAACTTCGTGAAAATTAGGTCCTCGCGAAAATTTAGTCATTTACAGTATATATCTAATTGTTGCCTTTATAGATATACGTTTTTAAGCACCTTTGAAATAAATTCACTGTTAGGTGATTTGCAAATGTAAAATTTTATGTACCTACAAAACAGATCGCTTTTTGTCTTTTGTGTATTGGTACATTTAAACCATATATTTATTTTTGTTGGCAATTTTGTGTGTGAAATTAGCTGCTGCTTGCACTAATTTCTTAGATACGCCCTTTGATGAATGCCCGTATTTTCTGTTTTCTGATGACCACTGTCTGCCATCGTAGAGGGGCCGAAAGCTCGTCAAGCTGCCTGTCGGCAGCTTTTTTCATCGGCACCCTACTCCCCTCCCATCATAAGATGAAAATAAATAGATTTTTAAGAGCCTGGGCTACGCACGGTGATACTAAGGCTCTACGTGCTTGCCCGGATCCTTGTCTTGGTGGCTAGGATTGCTGCCTCAGGGTCCATGGGGAGGGTGGGACTCTGCGTGTCCTCCGACTTGGCCGCCCATTTCGCCATCTTGTGAGAAGCCATGTTACCATGTGCAGAGTTGTGGCCGCGCAGCCAGTTGATGACAACCGTGCGAGCGAAGTGGTTTAGTGTTATATGGGTGTTCTGAATGATATGATCACAGCGTGTTTTGTTTGTTTCAGTTGCATGATGGCTTGAGTCGAATCGAATATAATATTGACGTGAGCAGTAGAGGAATCCTTAGAGCAGAGGCCTCAAACACGCAACCCGCCGGCCGGATGTGGCCCGTGACTCGCTGAAACGCGGCCCGCAGGCAGCCTGCTGCAAGTCCCGGTTTCCATGTCACTGGCACTAGAAATGGTATGAGCCATCGTGATCTCATCTTGCCGATTCCTTTTCGCTCGAAAAGTAGCTCCGTTCTCTTAACGTATTCACATAGTTTGTACTTATTCGTGTTCATTTGCCCTTTGTTTCCCTTTATGTTTTGCTTCCCAGATTTCTGTAATGTGCAGTAGTCCCGCTACTCGGCTGCAAGAGCGAGCTTTTTGTTGAAGGATGCATCTTGGCTGTGCGAACTCTCGATCAGCAGAAGACCTGGCAGGAGGACTGTCGAAGATGAAGCTATAAGCACAGAATTATTCCCTTTAAAGGAAAATATATCACAATTAAGACAAATATGGGTGTTGTACTAGAAATCGTCAGGAAAGCTAGAATCGCCAAATTAGCTGATGGTTTTTACAGACATGGTGAGCTTGGTTAATCCCTGAGTCAATTGGGCGAAGGGAACGACAGCGTACTTGCTGTTTTGTTCGATTAAAAATGCGTACGTTGGCGGGGTGGTGTAATTTTAATTATTGTTTTCACATCAGGTCACGGCTCAAACTAGTCATATGAGCGAATAAAATCTAAAAATGTCCCTGGCAAAACTGAGTTTAAAAAAAACGTAGACCGGGGTCCCTTACTTTGAAATTATTTGACCCCTCCCCCCGCCTCAGTCTAGCGTCGGCCCTCGGCCTTCCCAGTGTGGGCTATCTGGTCCCCACACTCAACTGAGTTTGAGACCACTGCCTTAGAGGCTGCCAGATGACCTCATATATGGCTTGCAGGTCCAACAGAAAAGGCGACGGGTCAGATTCTGTAACCTTCTCGTGGTCGTCGAGGTGGAGATAAGCGTGACTGACAACTGCCATTGCTCTTCCGGCATGCACACAGGCAGCATCCGTGTATATGATGCAGTGATCCGTAGAAGGCGGAGTTGGGATATGGGCCTTGGAAGTTTGACGTGCCTTGCGGTACGGTGCCTTGTTGATGGTCAGATACGAGAATGCCTACGGGTGAAGCTGGTGTACTTGCACGACATATGGCGTGATTTTGTGAAGTTCAGGAGTGTATTGCTGATGTTTGGTAGCCTGGTCCCGCGTGTATTGATCACAGAGTTGTCGTAGGGTATTCAGGTGAGCATGTTTTTGTAATACGTTTATAAGCGTAAGGAGCGGCAGACCCGTGATACTACGCATCGCTGCACGGTTGGTAGATTGTAGCGAGCACCTTTGCGTCTCTGTCAGGTTCTGAAGTTTTTCGCTTGATAGATCATCCTAGATTGTAAGATTGCTAATACAAGGCACGTAGCAACCGCAAAGCAGACGCCTTCACGTTTCTGTGAGATGAGGTTGATGACATGAAACATAGAGTGGGCAGATGTTTTCATGGATGTGAGCCACTCATCGGCAGTGCCTGTCTTATGAATTTAAAGACCAAGCAATTTCGCAGTTGCAAATTTGGGGAGGGTGCGCTGCTCCATCTTCATATCGAGGTCGACTGTTCCCAACTTCTGAATGGTCGCATTCTTGCCAACACGCAGTGAATTATTCATGTCGTTGAATTATATCCTTATTCTGAGTGCTGTCCACATGGGTGCCCAGAGCGCCTCATCATCAGCGTAGAAAAGGAACGTGATGCATTCAAGTTCTGCCGGTATGGCGTCGGTAATGACCGTCGACGTGGTAGGCGTGGTGGAAGCTTGTCGTTCCGCGTAGAGCGCTTTCTTTGACTGTGAATTTTTGTCGTGTGTCGCGATGAGAACACATAACTTCCTAGAAGAGGAGGTCCATCTACTATACTTCGTTTCAGCTTGTACTGCACGAAGCGCGCGAGCACGCGCGCTCGTGCAGTACAGGCATTGTTCAGGGCCACACGCTCGTGCTTGTAGCATCGGTTGCGTCTGGACCCAATCTGAAACGAAGTATAGTACAACGATGTTGTGGTGGCAGCCTCAAGACAGCAGAAACGCTCCTGGCGTCATGATTGTTTACATCGACTACAGTGGTGATTTCTTAGCATTCATGTCCTCCAACATCGCCTGGATTTCTTATTTGCGCATTTCATGCGTGTGCGCAAGTTCAAGGTATCACTGGTGCGTACTGTATTTAAAGGCGTGAATGAGGGATTCGAATTTTGACGTGTTTTCGTCACCCAAGAAACGTGATTAGTGTTAGCATTCTTAAAGGTTAAAACAGCGCAGACGACGAGGGACGAAAAGCAGGACACATACACTGCGCTGACTCTCAACTGGATTTTTATTCATCTTGACAGCGCAATAAATACTTGTTTGGTCAAGACCATAAAAAATATAAAAAGGTCATGCATCAACACCACAAAACCACCGTATTACACTCGCAATTTTTATACTAGTGACGAGTAAGATAATCTACCTTTCTGCTAGAGAGGCCAATAGACGGGCAGCTGACACACGCGGCGTCTACTCCATAAATCTCCAACGCCTTGATTCTTTCACGGGTTAGTTGCTTGTAATGGTGTTTCATGGTTTTACACTGCTAGAAATGTGGATGACAGCCACAATCGCAGCAATGAATGCCAAGATGGCCAGGTATCGCACAGGTAACATTATAGTCGTGTTCCTTTAATATTTTATTGAGGCAGCGGCTAGTCTGGCCTACATAAACTCGCCCACAGGATAAAGGGATAGAATACACAGCTCCTACGGCGCAAGTGACAAAACAATTTCGATGCTTATTCACACAGCCCTTGGCCTCCCTATAGAGAGGTTTATGACTCTTCATAACATCGACAGTTTTTTTGGAGCGGAAAATAGCACATTAACTTCACTTTTGCCTGCTAGTCTTTTTAGGTTTTTAGACAACCCGTGTAAATAGGGAATAACGACAAACTTTTGTTTTTCCCGTTCATCATTTTCGCAGGCATTGTCTCCACTCATCTAGATTTCCAGCAATGTGAAATCGTGAAACGCCATTACGACCAACTAACTCGTTAAATAATCGAGCGTTGGAGATATCTAGAGTAGGCGCCGAGTGTGTCAGCTGCCCGTCTATTGATTGGGCTATCGAACAGAGGAATACATTATCTTACTCGTCACTAGAGAAAAAAGCGCTCGTGCGATACTTTGGTTTTGTAGTGTTGATATATTACTGTTTTATATTTTTTTAAGGTCTTGACCAAACAAATATTTATTGTGCGGTCAAAATGAAGAATAATTCAGTTGAGAGTCAGCGCAGTGAATGTGTCCTTCTGCTTCTCGTCCCTCTTGTTTGCGCTGTCTTAACCTTATAAAAATGTAACACCAACTAGCCCAAGCTTCAACCTTAGTTAGTACTCCTGAACGCTCGCAACGTCTATATGATTATAAGAAATCATATTTCTACGTTGCTTTATCTTTGCTAGGATTACATCGACTTTTGCAATCGTAGAAAAGGCGTGTGGCGAGACTTGTACTATTGGAAAAGTTGTGCGCTAAAGTCGTGATCGTTCAAGACGGCGTACGGCACCTTTTTATTTCCACTTTTGATGCATTGTACCTTGCAAGCCTATTCTGCAAAAAAAAAAAAGAAAAAAGATTGGGGCGATAGAAAGCGGTCTGTCTAATTTCTGTTACGCACGTGAGTGGCAGCGCGTCTCTCTCTTTTAGAGGGATTGCTGAAACAGTTGACGGCGGCGGAGAAGCGGTCGCCGTGCTCACGACCTTAGCACTGCGGTTGTTGCAGTGGTTGCAGGAGTGTGTGAGCGCGGCGCAGAGTGGTCCTTCCTGTCACTCCGGTCACAACCGACGTAGTCGTAGATTTCGCGCTCTTTGCAGATGCCTCAACCAGCCCTAAGCGTAGTGGTTGCTCCAAACGCAATTGTGTAAACGCACCTTTAGGTACGTTGTCGCTAGCGCTCCGAACGCCCCTATTGACACGCCACGACGGCTTCTTTGCGTCCAATGCGGAAAAGCCGCTTCCCAGATAGGGAGTGAGGAGCAGGGAGCAGACGGATGCAGAGGCTACCGCCTGCTCCCTTTGCAGCACGTCTGTGGCTCGTTCTGGGTGGCTGCTCGGCTGCGGCAGCAAAGTGCGGCGGTCTGCGACGTGGTAAACTTTCAGAATTTATTTTTCATTATCAAAAAATACATATTTTTTATATCCGCGGGAGCCGCCTCAATTTCATTCGCTGAAAACAAACACAAACACATTGGAAGAGTGCAAACAGGAATGGAAAATCTCGATCGCTTTGTTATAACCGCTATTCGGTTATAACCGACTTCGTTTCAAACGGTCGCGGCAGTATATAGTCGCAAATGAAAACATAAACTTGATTACTAAAACTTACAATGAACGTTTAACATGGCAACCCAGGTAGCACCGAGTTCTGGGCCAAAACTTGGCTTTTGTCCGGGAGTTTAGGGCATTGAAAATCCCGAAGAAGCCAAAGTAGAGCCAAACCTGGCCTCCCTTGGCAACAGTCTGGGTATTTTGGCCCTAATTTGCCAAACAAGTGCCAAATTTAGGCTTCACTGCCTAGTAGTTTGACTGTCATCTGGCATCTTTGCGCCTAAATCGCATAAGAAATGCCAGAGTTAGGCTTACTGCCCGGTAGTTCGGCAGATATTTGGCATTTTTGGGCCAAAATCGCCAAACTTATGCCAAAGTTAGGCTTCACTTTTTGATAGTTCGGCTGTCATCTCGCACCTTCGGGCCAAAATTGCCACAGATGTGCCAGAGTTAGGCTTACCACCTTGTAGTTCGGTTGACATCTGGCATATTTGGGCCCAAGTCGCCAAACTAGTGCCAAAGTTAGGCTTCGGTTCCCGATAGTTCGGCTGTCGTCTGGCAGCTACGGGCCAAAGTCGCCAAACAAGTGCCAAAGTTAGGCTTCGCTTCCCGATAGTTCGGCTGTCATCTCGCAGCTACGGGCCAAAGTTGCCAAACAAGTGCCAGAACTAGGCTTAGTGCCTTCGAGTTCGGCTGATGAGGTATTTGATGTACGCGGGTGTACGCGGGTGGTCTTCATCTTAATTAAATAGAAATCAAGTTTTATTCGGCTGGCCACTTTTTCTTATTTTGGGTGTCTCTTGATTTCTCCAGTCCAAAGGTGGGCTGAATGTTTTGGCGCGGCTGGACCAGGCTTTGCAAACGCAAATTGTGCCGGATGTTGTACTCGCGCGTAGGTACACACGCAAATATCGGGACGGGCCGTGAGACTGGTTCGACATTAAAGGCACGTTTATACTCCAACGTAACGTCGACGGGCGCGGCGTAGCGTAGCGCGCGCAGATATTGATTGGCCACAGCTCTCGAGCTCCTGGTTGCCGGCCAATGAAAGGCGCGCGTTCTGCGCTACGCCGCGTTCACTGCGCTCAACGTCGGAGTATATACAGCCCTTAAGGCGCGTTCACACCGGCGATGCGATCTAGTCGCGCGATAACTTTCATTGCAAAAGCGACCATCGCGGGAAAAAAGCGCCCCGATTTGAGCAGTCGCTTGCTGACTCGACTTTTTGCGATGCGATCTAGTCGGGGAGAGGCTGAGCCAATCAACGGCGTTCAGAGCTAGAGTTTTTGAGAAGTGACTCGCCAACGAAGGCGTTGGACTCGCTCATCGCACACGCCAAAGTGACCATCCAATTATTTTTTTTTTTTTGCGATGCGACCCCGACCCCGTCAAGTTACCATATGGTAGCTTTTTGTCTGGAAGCCCGCCAGAGTAAATTTCTGGAAAATAAAGATTTCATTTCATTTCATTTCATTGCGCGACTGCTTACGTTTCCGGTGTGAATGCGCCTTTACAGAAAGTGCTGAGATCGAGCTAGCGCTGCGAGAGACTGATGTGCGCATGTCTCGTCAACATATATCATTATTAGGCGGCGCATTGCAAAAGCGAGCGTCGCTCTGTGGGTGTCTTGCATTGTGACTGTGCACTGTCAAATATTAGCGATAATAAAGAGCGGAAACGACCGGGGCTCCGTGGCGCCGCTCCCGCGTTACACTTGGGGAATTAAAATGAAATCCCGGAACTTGTACTATTTGAGCGTGTTGGTACTTTTTAAACATTTAGAAAGTGGAGACACATAAGGGACGATACATACAAGACAATCTTTCAACCTCAACAACATTTCTTTTCGGCTTCAAGCTCAAAGCCCGCCGCTCCGCGGGAGTACAGGAAAGGAAAATCTTGGGGGAAGGAGAGGAAGCAGGGTCAGGTACAATGCGCAAACGGGGCAATGCCTCAACGATCGACTCCGAGAACATCAAATGGACGCCGAAAGAGCTGCTTCGGATTCTCAGCACCCGATCGTCATTCACGGGAGAAAATAGGGAATTGTAGTAGACCGTTTTTCTCCTCCGCTACGGTATCCGTGAAGAGAACGCCGCAGCAGCGCATGCCCGCCGCCAGCCTTATCTGCATAGTTCAAGGTCTTGTGGGGGATCACGGAGCGCTATCCGGGTGCTTAGGGGGCGCGGAAACGGTCTACTACAATTCCTCATTATCCCGGCTGCGCCCCTAATTTTGCCGGCGGGACCGCCATGGGAGGCCACTGCGAGCGAGTCGGGAGAGAAATAATTGACTCCTATCGGATGGCGACAAGCCCGCGAAACATAAGCACCCCTTCTATTTCACTCTCAAGAAAGAAGATTATCTTTCTGAGGCCCACAATGGAAGCCCAACGCTGACAGACTAGGCAAGGCGACAAGGTCAACAACAGAAGCGGCCTTTCCTTTCATTCCGTTCCATTTCATTCCAGAGAAGGGCTGGGATTCCCCGTCCCTTATTTCCCTACTGTTGAACTGGTCGGCATACACTCCCTCCCCGGTAGCCTTGACTGTACAGCAGGAAAGTTGTTTTCGTTTTTTCTTTTACTCTAAAACGTCAAGAATGCAGAGGGAGGTTAGCTGCTTTGTTGCTGCCCCTTCGACCTCGCCTTTTGCAAAACCTCCCCGCCTGCTTTTGTGTCTTGGTGTGGCTGTCAGCGAGCGCGATAGCCGCTTTAAGCAAATCAAAAGGGTGGAGTGAAACGCGTGACCTCTCTACGTAGGACGTGTAGGACAAAAGCGTCTGGACGAAAATTTGTCACGTGACTCTCTCTGTCACGCTGATGGGATCTCTGGGGCTGTTGTTTTCGCCGTTTGCCTAGTTATAGAAACCGGCGGGTCACGTAGGTCCGGTTTTCGAAATGCGCTCTTCAGTGTTCTGTTGCTTCCGTGCGTTGAACACGGGGCCGTGTTTTTTCGTCGTAAACGGCCGGAATACGTCCATGCCAACTTTTCGGTAACAGCCATTTCTTTCACCAAAGTTCGTGGAATTCTTGTGATGTGTTTGCTGGACACGCTTCGACAAAAACTGATCTTCGCCGACGACGAGACATCAGTTGAATGTGCGCAACCTTCTTTCTGGAGAGTGTTTGTGGGGTGCGTGAGTTGGATTATGCATCTATCAAGGATTACATGATATCGCTGTTTTATTAGTAAGTACACTGCAAGCATGCTTCTGATAGTAGTCCAGCTTTCCTCTCAATCTCTGCGGTTTTTTGAGTGATGAGTTTTGCTTGGCATGAGGGCAGTGTCAATTCTATTTTATAATTTGCTTTTCGTTTTACAGAGAAGTGTGACCTTTGTGAATATGTCGACAATACACTGTGTGTAATGCTAGTGATTTAATAAACTTCTGGTTGCGATCGAAACAATTTTGTTTGTCCGTATATGTGATTGGATATGCAACAAATGTTATGAAACGTACACATACTTGCACGACGTTCGGCACGACGTTCGGCACTCCTGTGGCAGACCAGAGAAAAGCCAAACTTTGGCACGTCCCAAATACCAAAATTAGGCGTTGCTCTGGCAGTTATGGCTGAGGTATGGCACCAACTTTGGCACTCCTCTGGTGGACCAGAAAAACGCCAAACCTTGGCATGCCCCGAATTCCCAGATTAGGATTTACTATGGCAGTTATGGCTGAAGTATGGCACCAACTTTGGTGCTCCTCTGGCAGACCATAGCAACGCCAAACTTTGGCATCTCTGAAATACCCAAATTACGCGTTGCTCTGGCAGTTATGGCTCAAGTATGGCACTACTTCGGCACTCCTTTGGCGGACCAGAGAAAAGCCAAACTTTGGCATGTCCAAAATACTCAAATTAGGCGTTGCTCTGGCAGTTATGGCTCAAGCATGGAACTACTTCGGCACTCCTGTGGCAGACCAGAGGAAAGCCAAACTTTGGCATCTTTAAAATGCCCAAAGTAGGCGTTGCTCTGGCAGTTATGGCTCTAGTATGGCACTACTTCGGCACTCCAGTGGTGCACCAGAGAAAAGCCAAACTTTGGCACGTCCCAAATAACGAAATTAGGCGTTGCTCTGGCAGTTATGGCTGCAGTCTGGAACCAACTTTGGCACTCCTCTGGCGGACCAGAGAAACGCCAAACCTTGGCATGCCCCGAATTCCCAGATTAGGATTTACTATGGCAGTTAGGGCTCAAGTATGGCACCAGCTTTGGCGCTCCTCTGGCGGACCAGAGAAACGCCAAACCTTGGCATGCCCCGAATTCCCAGATTAGGATTTACTATGGCAGTTAGGGCTCAGGTATGACACCAACTTTGGCACTCCTCTGGCGTTCCAGAGAAGAGCCAAACTTTGGCATGCCCTAGGATCGCCCAAATAAGGCTATAGTTGGGCACCGTACTTTGGCACTGATAAATGCCATGGTGCAAAAACCTAACTGCGCCAAAGTTGGGCCCTTATGTTTGCCAGACCTCTGCCCAAGTTGGGCATTCCTCTGGCGTGCTACCTGGGAAGATTGTGTCGATATCGCGTGCGTCGCCATATATACAATGGTTCCACCTAACCCGACTGATCTCAGTCAAATGTTCACGTTCAAGTTCGAATCATTACTATCACTTGTATATATGTTCGCGTTCTTAAAGTCACTATAAAACCTCTGTATGTGCGGCGTGTGTAGTTTTAAGGTGCAACCCCACCCTTGGTTGGTGTGACTCTGAACCAACAGATGGCGGTGGGATTGCCTTCCAGGCTTGTACATCAATGCGAGAAATCGTGTATGGTGGCGCTTCGATACATTGGGGTATTTGTTTATATACTGAATTTCACATCCCTGGTCCTTCGCTTGTTTCTTTCTGCACAAGCTTTCTTTCGAACGCGCAGTGTTACACCAGTTCTCGTGCAAGGGGGCCAGTTGCCTACGCTCCGAGCTCACGTCTCTAGCATATGTGGTCCGAACAAAACGCGATAATCGTCCTTAGCTAAATGGCGACGCACGTACATGCACAACAAAACAACCGACATGTTCAAAAATATAAAATTGCCTGTGCGGCGTTATTACACCGCGGGGATTTCCAAGGAAAATTACACATATTTCAATGTGATTAGATTTATATGAGGGGTCGGGCCTTTTGTCGTGCATTCGTTTGGCTCTTTGAGGATTTATAGGAAAACGTGATAACGTGATAGATACCATGTTGGAACTTAACCCGAGACTGGGGTAGAAACAGAAACTTAAAAGTAGAAGGGACAGAGACAAGTGAAGAAGAGAACGTCTCAAACGCAGCTAAAAGATTTATTCAGTCCCACATCCTTATATACTCACAACCACAAGGTCACACGAACACTCGACATGCCCCTTTCAAAGACACAACACACCAAAACAAAACAACAAAAAAAACCAAAGATGACAATGCAATGGAACGCCCCCTCAATCAACTACTACGAACAGAGGCAAACCCTCCCCTTCTCCAAAAGATTTTTTTCCTTTTTCTTTTCCTGTGTGTCACTGACATTACACCCACGAACCAACAAGACCCAGATCTTGAGTACAAAGACCAACGATCTCCGCGAACACCAAAAGACCTGGGAAGAATATCTCCAAACCGGAACAACCACAACAAACAGATACTAATGGACTCACTCTAACAAGCGCAACACCACTTCACCCTTCAAAAAAAAAATTGTTTACAGTTTCAAAAATGCTTTAGCAGCTTTAGCATTCTGATTAAATCAATCGGTAATTGTATAAGTCAGGCATCGTTGCAGTTGGGGAACAATGCTAAAGCATTTTTGGGACTGTAAACAATTTTTTTGAAGGGTGAAGTGGTGTTGCGCTTGTTAGAGTGAGTCCATTAGTATCTGTTTGTTGTGGTTGTTCCGGTTTGGAGATACTCTTCCCAGGTCTTTTGGTGTTCGCGGAGATCGTTGGTCTTTGTACTCAAGATCTGGGTCTTGTTGGTTCGTGGGTGTAATGTCAGTGACACACAGGAAAAAAAGGAAAGGAAAAAAAATCTTTTGGAGAAGTGGAGGGTTTGCCTCTGTTCGTAGTAGTTGATTGAGGGGGCGTCCCATTGCATTGTCATCTTTGTTTTTTTTTTTGTTGTTGTTTTGTTTTGGTGTGTTGTGTCTTTGAAAGGGGCATGTCGAGTGTTCGTGTGACCTTGTGGTTGTGAGTATATAAGGATGTGGGACTGAATAAATCTTTTAGCTGCGTTTGAGACGTTCTCTTCTTCACTTGTCTCTGTCCCTTCTACTTTTAAGTTTCTGTTTCTACCCCAGTCTCGGGTTAAGTTGCAACATGGTAAATATCCACCAGCTCGCCTGTACTTTAACCGTTTTTTCATTAACGTGATAGACTAGTGTTTCCGAAATTCTAACTTGAGGAATTAAATACCTCAAAATCAAAACAAATTAACTATTTTTGGGTGGTCAGGTGTCTCATTTAGGTAGCTGGGCATTTATTTTGACCAAAACAACGAGACTGGAAAGCACAAAAAATGACATTCAGGTTTAGATTATGAGTTTGGATTAGGACCAAATTAGGACTGGTGCGGAAGTCATAATAAAAAAATGCCAAGAATAAATATTAACTCGCAGCAATAATCGATAGGAATTAGTTGTAATACGAGTTCAGTGATAATTGCAATGACTGGACAGGCAAAGATTCAGGGTCTGAGTAGCTTTTGCACAGAGCCCTTAAGCAATGTACAAGTCTTAATTTGGTGATTTTTGCGCTCAAAGAGTGGTTTGCAGAAATGAAAAAGATGCAGACGGGTAGAGTTTGGTGTTGCATAAAATATAGTGTGAGCACGCACATGGTACGCTGATTAAGACTGAAACAGCGCCACATTCCACATTAGCGTTGAGCGTATCGAAAGTTAAGTTTGCATCTAAAACTAAAGCTCTTACAGATATACTGCTCAGGCCGTAATGTTTGAATGTCCATAGTACTTCATTACCCTCTGATTTGGTGTAATTTGTCTCCTGATTTTTTACAAGAGACAGAAGTAAACATTCTAACTCTGGGTTGATGGAAAAACTCCATCTGCTGACAGCTACGAATAATCTCGGCTCCGATTATGAGTATTCACTGCATGCCAACGGTTGCGTTCTTAGAACGAGTTTTTCCCACTTGATTTCATACAATCGCAAATGTTCTTGACAAACAACATTGTTTGCTCACGCAAGCGGCCACATGTGAAGTTTAGAATATTTGGTATTGATTGTAAAAAACGTAACAAGCAGCGAAGATTTTTTTTTTTTTTACAATCCGCGAAATAGAAGGTTTTTGGGTTAACTTGTTCTTAATTCATGTAGCACACTAAAGAGCACGAGCTGAGTCGTAGAGTGAAACGAAAACAATAATAATAAACAAGTGTGTAATCACGCGAAAACTTAGGGCATCGCACATACGCAGAAGGTAAGCTTTGTTTCACTAAATACATTACCAGTAAAGTATTTGGTTTTATCGCGCGAGCGAAGCGGAAAATACAAACGGGATCATCCTGCCCCCTGAACTACTCTTCCACTGAACAAGCGCACCGTTCAAACCATGGAGCTCGGTTTTATAGCTTTTGGGGCGCTCAAACCTTTTAAAACACAATTATAATCAATTCAATGATTTCATTTCTTTTTATCAAGTGCGCCTATATTGTTATTCTTTTTGTCTTTTGCGTTTACGTGCCATTTGTTTAGTTATATGATATTTTTTCCGGAAGTCCGACAACTATAGTTTGTTTCATCATAAGTAAAAGCCGCATAATCAAAGATGTAGGCAAAAAAATATAAAAAAAGAACGCGAACACGCGAACACGCAATAAAATGTAATGTAACGACGAATTCAAACTTAGTCGTTAGATTTCTAGAGAGGAGGAGTTTCGTAAGGCGACATTGTTACCCATTGTAGATTATAAAAAGTGCAGTACAACTGTTAGCTCGGAGTCTTCAACGTGCATCACGCAGTATGTGTGATACACGATCGCATGACGGTAGGATGCAGATGGGCGACGGAGCCACGGGTCCCTGCTATAGCCCCTTGATAAAAACGTTTTTTTTTTTTTTTTTTTTACAAGGGCCGCAAACTATTGTTGTGGAAACGCTCAAGACACGTGCCACAAGCGGGTGCTCCACCGCAATTCGCTTTCAAGGGCCAGTCATTTTAGTGCTGCGCCGGCATTTGCTTACCAAGGGCCGCTCGAGACACGGGCCTCGTGCACTACCAATCTTCTGACGTTACTTGAAAGACCAGCGCAAACCTAGCGCAAACACATCCAGGGGCTTTAGCCCCTACAGGTTCTGCAGCGTGAGCTCCGTTCTTCGAGCGGAGCTTCCACTGGTGAATTTCTCCATGTGCCCTGATCTGCGGTACCACAACACTCTCGGCCAACGATCCCCCACGGTACTTGGTTTAGCCTTGAGCTAAGCTTAGAGTATCGGGACTCTTTTCCCTGACATTGTTGGGGCGCCGCCATCTTGGTGGTTAGTACAAATCAAACGCAACTGCCGATTGCCATGATTCAAAAGTGCGACTTCCTCAGCATTAGTTTTAGTGTTGGGAAGCTTACGTAATATTTGTTTTGCTTTGTCACGAACTGTTTAAACATTTGTGAAGGACGGAGAAGCGTTTCCTGTGGTTTCAGATAAAGGTTAAGATAACTGACAACCATCATTTTAAGCACCGAGATGTGTACGAAGCGTAGGTGGCTCTTGTTTAGCCCGACCGAACAGAAACAGAAAGAAAACAAACTGCTTGACCTCGTGCTCTTGGCGCTGCTTCAGTGGCTTCATCGGCCCGTAGCGTTGGCTGCGCTCCGAACTAAGGTAAAGCAAAGCAATTATTCAAATCTTAGGTTTAACAAGCCAAACCAACAAAATTCACTTAGATGGATGGTGAACCAAAATTTGAATTTCAGAAAAAATAATGCAGGAGATGTAGGCGGGACGCTACAATCCCTACAACACTACTCGTAAGGCGATATCTCGAATGGACGGCCGTATTTTTGGAAAAAAGAGGTCGAGGTTGAACCAGGCCGACAAGGCGCGTGACGTGAAGATATCTAGTTTCCTCCTGTCGTCGCTTCGCTCCCTCAAAGCCGCGAGGCGGAGAAGACGCGAGGCCGTTCCCCTCCTTTTCGGAGAAACATGACGTGAACATTTCTGTCCTATGCGCCTCCTTTTCTTGAAAAACACGGCCATCCGTTCGAGATATCTCTGTATGAGTGATGTTTTGGTGTTTGTAGCATCCCGTTGCACGCTTTTGCCGCGTGATTTGTGGAATCCAGATTTCGGATCAACATCCCTTTAACACGCCCAAATAAAAAAAACAAGTGCGGGTTTATTTTTACTAAGGAGACATTTTGACGTGCAACCGAAACCTCAGATTGGCCTCCGTCAGATTGCGGGCACCTCGACCGATGTTTGAACCGGATAAATATGAATTCATTGGCCAGCGCGTTGGCTAAGAGACACTAAGACGTTTTAATGCTTTGTGTTTTGTTTTAATATCATTGCCACTAAAGAGCCACCGAAGTGGTTTTTGAAACAAAATGTAGCTGAACCCTTCCGACAAGCGTAGTTTGATTGCGAAAATAATTTTTGCAAGTTATAAAAATATCAAATTTTTTTTAAACATACGGCAGAATCCCTTTTATGACGCCCTTTTCATTTAAATCGCGTTAGGCATGTGTACCGACCACGGTGTAAGATACACTCTTTAGGTAAGGACACGGCGGGGCTGAACGCGCGGTGCGAGGAATAAGATAGTGTTCGTTCGACGGGCATCCGAAAGGCTGCATTATTCCGCGGCCACCGTGCCCGCGGCTGACAGTGTCGACGGCGGCCAAACGGCGCAACTGTGTGAGAGCAAAAAAACAAATTATCTCGTTTCCATGACACCCCGGTAACACCGTGGTCTTTCTGCACGAGGGACAGCCTCGCTGGAGCTCTGCACATGTGGAACATGAGGCGGCACGAGCCGTCTTTGCCGTGCCTACGGGTCGACGAGTCATCTGCCGGCGCCACTTGAAACCATAGTGAGAGAGAGAAAAAGAGAGGGAAAAGCGAACTTTATCTGCACCTATATAACTTTATTTGCACCTATTAGAGAGTTTTAGTAGATCGTTCCGATGACTCCGATAACGATATCCGATACTCTGCCTCCGCCTTGGCGCCTACATATAGTATCGTTATCGGAGGTATCGGAACGATCTACTAAAACTCTCTAATAGAGAGTTTTAGTAGATCGTTCCGATGACTCCGATAACGATACCCGATACTCTGCCTCCGCCTTTGCGCTTACATATATAGTATCGTTATCGGGGGTATCGGAGGTATCGGAACGATCTACTAAAACTCTCTATTATCCTACACCGTGGTACCGACGTACAGTAGAGCGCGCGCAAAGCATCTGTGGTGCACCACCAGCCTCGCGCTTGTTGTTCTTGCATCTCTGGCTCGCTCACTGCGGGCGTCCGGGCGCTTGACACCCTGACATCTGGCGCTTTTTCTGTATTTCACGTGGCGTTCCTAGCGGCACACGACGGAAAATGCACATCAAGCTATTCTTGAACACGTCTCGCCATTTGTATTTTATATTAAGAAACTGCGATTTGCCGTAACTGAATGGGAAAAAGTTTGAGGTCTAATAACATTCTTAACGTGTAATATATCAAAATAGAAGTTCTGGAAAACGTAATATTAAAGAATGCTTCATAATTTAATGTCTTGTAATTTTCATTAGTTGACGTGATTCCGTTTTAATAGCACCATAAATTAATACCATTTTAAACTTTATTTTTTAGTTTAAATTATATATTATCTGCACAGTTCATCACTTACTTTTTTATTAAAACGTTCACGTAAAATATCGTGGACGAGGGGACGTTATAACTCGAGAAATATGTTTTTCTATATTACAGACCGCGGTCTATTGAAAGCTAAATAATTAACTAACTTCTGTACATAATCGCAATATCGAGACAATAAAGTATTGTTGAAAGACAGCTCTTTAATTGAACTTTAACTTTATAATTGTAAGATACATAAAAAGGAAGTTAAAAGCCGTCCAAAAAGTACCAAAACGTCATGCACGGTAAGGTTGCACCTTAAGGCGAAACCCTTACTTGTCCCGTTGAGCGACAATTTGAAGGGGATGGCCATAAAATGCAATTGAGCGGTACGCGCCACTCAAATGTATGTTGAAGAACGCCCTTCATATTTGTGGTCGTCCTAGAAGTTGTCCTAGAGGTGTGACTGTTACAAGTACTGGTACTGGTACTGCTACAAGGTACTGTGACAAGTGAGAAGACCTCACTTGTCACAGTACCTAAAACAAGCGTTGTCCGTGGGCGTTGTGGCTGAAAGATGGCCATAGAAACACGTCATCAAGCGTCATCAGCGTGATATCATCAAGCGTCATCATACTTCTTCAGCGTGATGTCACCGCTGTGTGTAAAGGTGCACTTCGGACTTCATCTGTGCTCGTTGTGTGGTTCGTGCGATGGACTGTGAGGCTATCACGTCCACATCAACGACCTCGTCATCGGCAGTAGTGTCTACATCTATAGCGACTTCCGCAGGCAAACGTGGCCACCCACGCAAATACGCCGCAGCCTCCTTAAGTGCCCTCCTCTAGGCGTCGGTCGCGACGTCGTCCTTTAGGCATCGCTTTCAACGTCGTCCTACACGTCCTCCCCAACGTCGTCCTAGAGATCGTCCTAGAAGTCGTCCTAGACGTCGTTCTTGACGTCACCCTAGAGGTCCTAGAAGTCGTTCTAGACGTCGTTCTTGACGTCGTCTTATAGGTCGTCTTAATGCCCGTTCACACACTTGCAACCGAGTATGACCGAGAGAGACAAGACCTGTTGAAACCTCGTAAAAACTTTTAGGACGAGAGAACACTGAGAACACACTGGCACGCTGAGCGCCATCTTTGAGGTAACACTGGAACTGCATTTCACAAGAACGAAGGTTTCGCGTAATTTGCGAGGTCAAATGTGCGTAATACCTATAAAAAATGTTCGTTCAAAATGTCGACAAAAGATTTTCAAGCCAAGAAAGAAAGGATAATGCGCGATAGAAATATAAAATATGCCAGACCGCCAAGTTTACACTGCTGCCCAATAGATGGCGCTAGTGTGTCCTCTCGGCGTAAGAGATATCACGTTCCAAGGGGCACTCGGTTCTAAGAGCTCGCAGGTGAGTGAACGGGCCTTTATACGTCGTCCTCTAGGCATCGTTCTCGACGTCGTCCTTAAGGTCGTCCTGAAAGTCGTCCTAGACGTCGTCCTTGACGTCGTCCTAGACGTCCCTTGACGTCATCCTTGAAGTCCTCCAAGTGGTCGTCCAAGACAATCTCCTTGACGTCGTCCGGGACGTCAACCTAGAAGTCGTCCTAAACGCCGAACTTGGGGTCGATCTCCAGGAAGTTGTCCTCGACGCCGTCCCATACGTCGTCCTAAACTTTAATACGTGTAGAAACATTGCTCCAAAAACATTTCTCTCGCGGAACTAGACTGCCTTCGCCTTTCTACACGTAAGCACTCTTACGTGTACAACTCGGTGTAATTTTTTTTTCGCTTGGGAAGTGTGTTTGTCTTTGGAATTAGAAAACGTGAACACATAGTGCATAATTATATACGAATAGCGTACAAGGCATATTTGAACTTTTTGTCTCTGAAAGGCCGACCTACGGAATTTTCCGCTAAAACAGAACCACTTTTCCCGCTGTCCTTTCTATCCCCTACCTCAATCTTTTGTCCTACTCTAACAATGTTGATGGTATGTCTCATCTACTGACCGCGGAGAGAGGGGGCATTCTTCTTCCTTCTTGGATAGAAACGAGGAATCAAGGGAAGTTTTCATTCGCTTCAAGTAAAAAGAAAAAGAAAAAAAAACAGGCAATAGGAATTTCTAGGGAAACACTAAATGTAACGCGGAAATTGATAAGATTTAAACGTGCTCTACTACCGTAATTTGTTAGAAATATTGTACAAAATAATAGGACCTGAGACGACAACTCTTCGTTTTGGCGTGAACAGCTTCCATGAACAGAACAATACTCATCCATCAATCTTTTATTTACAGGTCTGCGCCCATGAATTACGAAGTATAACTCCATTGCTTACTTTTTATGCAGCTTTTGAGGGCGCTTCAAGAAAACAGCCGCTGACTTCCCTGTCGAAAAGATCCATCACAACCAGAGTGTTGAATCGAGATTCCTATCAGGTTGATGGTTCTGTTCAGAATTTTGGGACAGTTCCGGTATCGATGTATTCGGGAGTTCCTGATGGTTTGAATCGGTGTGAATCGGTTTGGATCGGATTGATTGTTTAATAATCAGAATATATTTTCGCGTTCCTGTGCGCATATAGGGACATCTCAAGATGTCCTAAACGAGTAACTCGTATAGCTTTTTATAGGTTGTTGAATCCACTTTCTAATGTACCAGAGTAGCCAAAGATTACATTAAACGTATGTTGAATTTCGATGAAACAGTCCATGAAAATCTAGAAAATAACATAATATGACTCAGGACACCTATCTCGTATTACCCCAGTCGCACATATTTTACCTGAATCTAAAGGTCATCAGTCTGGTGGGTCGTCTAAAATGCGCGTGATTAGTAAACCTTTGCGTCGCAATATTAAAAGTCGAGTCCTGCTGTGCTCTTGTACTTAGAAATTAATTAGTGCATACAATCATGAAATGGGCACGTTCTCGCCATATATATTCTGAAATCTAGATTATAAAATACGTTTCACAATATATATGATGACGATGCAACTGAGCTTAAAGCAATTAATTTTCAAAATGTCTGGAAAGTTTTAGGACAAACCCTTTCAGTCTACCTTTTATAGAAACTCTGAGCGGCAAGCACAACGCTTGCTTTCCTGACCAATATTGTTTACACTCAGCGCCGTGATGCTGGCAAATAATAATGCAGAAAAGAGTGACCTTCGTATTCAGTTCGGATCTGGCCTAAGATAGAACGCAATGAAGTGCACCTTTTCGACGTAGCTTGGCGTTTGATGTTTGTTCTTGACAAGATGCCGGTCAATTCAATTTGTAAATAAGCATCACCCTTGCTAATTGGTGATTTGTTGTTAAATACAACAAAGTGGTATTTCATAGTCTACTCGACATTACAGCTACTTAATTGGTCACTTTCTGACGGTCTGCGTGCGCAATCGTCATAGTTCTGCCACGCGCCACTGTGTATGTACTTTGTTTTCATCCAGCCCACAGACACATAAAATTGTTGTTCATCAAATAAAAGAAGCAAAAGACTTCTATATGTTTGAGAAGTTGAATATGCGTCAGAAACACAAGTTATTTAAATCAGCTTCAAAATGAAAAAAAAAATGCGTAGGTTTCTCCCAAATTACTTATACACGTGCCTCTCGAGGATAAAAATCGCCGGAAAAGAACTTTCTGGTGACAGGCCCTTCATTTATGTTGTCAAGTCTTCAGGTAGTAAGGAAATATTTGTTATTGTCATCAATAAATTTAACTGTATGAAGTTCACATAACCGCTTCAGACCGACACGGGAGGACGATACTCGAAAATAAGCCATCTGTTGAGTCCGCGGAACGTGCTTATTTGTTCGCTGTTTGGCAGTGTGAAACACCAGGTCGCGGGGTATGCCAAAAAGAACTGTGTGCTCACGTTATAGATCTGAAGGCAAATGCACGAAATGTGCAGAGAGAGAGATAATAAATTAAATTCTTCTAAATAATGCCATACACGACGCCTTACTGCAAAAAGAACTATATAGGGATGCATGTTTTAAACGTAAACACGTTTGACGGAACTCCGTCTGGTTGGGTCAAAAAGTTGAGAAATACAGACCTTCACAAACCAAGTCCTAAATATTTAGTGGCCCGACGTTTCAATAGGTCGGGCTGAATAGGTCGACAGCCACTTAACCGTCGGCGTGTGTCAACGGACTAGGGCACTTGAAGAAGAAAAAGTGAGTGAAGCAAACGACACACCGTAGATAGAAAAGAAGCTGCTGCTCTCCACGTGCAAATAGTCACCCCTGATAAAAAAACACACACAAAAACAAATCGGTTTTGAAACGTCGGACTCCTTACTGTTCAGGACTTGGTTGGTTATGGTGCGTATTTCTCTATTAGAGATGCGTGTAATGATGTTCCTAATTACACATAAATATCGCAAAGAACAGACAATATATTTCTAATTTAAATCACATTAGGACATCGGACTGCACGAGCTCGAAACTTCGCAGGATACTGTCTCGGGAGGCTAAAGTGATATTTGGTGTTACGGGCACTTGTTTTGTGGCCTGATTTTACACTCTAAAAAAAGGGTATCACCTTACACCCTTTTGCCCCATATAATACACCCCAAAACTTCATTTCGAAGTACAGCGCCCTATAGTCGAACAGACGGCCCCAAATTTTACGAGGGGCTTGATAACGGTGCGATATAACTTTTTAAATAGCTAAAGTACGTATCAAAGACCACATAAAGAAAACACCGAGTTTTCACAGTAGGGCCAAGAAAACCCCGATTATTTGTTTTGTAGTCAGTAAAACGTACATTAGCTATTTTAATAAGTTGTACCAGATGGCTATCAAGCCCCCTGTAAAATTTGGGGCCGTCTGTTCGACTATAGGGCGCTGTACGTTGAATTGAAGTTTTGGGGTGTATTATATGGGACAAAGGGTGTAACAATACACCCTTTTACACCCTTTTTTTAGAGTGTACAACTCCGTGCTTTATCAGTCATGCGCGCTCTAACATTTTATGAGGCTGCAGCATATCATCGCGAGACTGCTATATATACTGCACAACTTTACAATTTGGACATCCCCTTTCGCTATACTTTGTTTCAGCTTAAAGGGGCATTGCAAAGGGACGAAGAAAAGCAAATGCTGCTTCGAACGGCGTGCCTATCAGTGTCAAACATGAGCGTTCAGTGACGACATTGGTCTAGAACGTCGGATAATGATGACATAGAAATCTAGAGGTAGAACTGGCTAAATAGGTCGCAAGGTACCCCTTCTGATCCTTTCAAGCACGTGACTCTCACTCATATATTTGCTTGGAACACCCGTAAATTGGTGGGGCGCTCACATCTTCATAACTGGATGTTAATTTCCAACACTTAGGAAGATCGCGCATGGTTGTTTCAAGCTCTTGTCGTTTAGGTTCTCTATTGGCCCAGACCAATAACGTCATCAACAAAAGAAAATGCGCTCAAAATTCTGAACCTCTTTCAGCTATTAGCGAGTTTTAGAATAGAAGGCCCCACAGCTTTGTGTGCCCCAAACAGATTGGGGCATTGCAATGGGCATGCGCAGAAGTTCTGTGCATGCGCACCGGGACGCCCCAACCTGTTTGGGGCACCCAAAGCTGTGGGGCCCCCTATTCTAAAACTCACTATTATGTTCAAAATACGCCAGATTTCTTGTTTATTTTATATTTATAGTGTTGCTAGAGTCCCAGCCACTAATTCGAGCGAAAGCAATGCAAATTAATAAAATGGCCAGAAACGCTTTGCATGGCCCCTTCAAGTCCAGATGCAGCCTATGCTACAAACAAACACTAAGATTTTGGCTAGGTACAAAGATAAAGTGTCGCGAGAATTACACGAGGCATATGAAATTAGGACCAGGGAGAAGAAATGTATAAGTGACACGTCCCTATCTTTATCTACAAATGAGTTTGAATTTTTGAAACGCGGGCTGAGCAGATAGGGTAAACCGGGTTTTTGTGGCTATATAACGTGTGAAGTTTCAATAAACTGCAGTTGAGAGTGCGCCTTGTCCTGTTTCCCTTCGTCTGTGTCGCTGTATTTTTTCGGCGCTTTTTGTTTGCAATGAACCAACTGGCCCAAATCTCCACTTTACTATGCTACAAGCACGAGCCTTTGGTCCCGACCACTTGCACTGCAGGAGCGCGCGTGCTTGGACGCTGAAAGCCCGGAGCTCGCTTTTTTAGTTTCTGATACGCTCACACTTAAAGTGAAACGGAGTATTGTGTTGAGAACATCACATTTCAACAGAAAACTGAACTGTTTAACATAGTTTGCACGTCACATCATCGCACTATATGCGAGTGGTCAGAGATTTCTTTTTGCTGAGAAAATCAAATCCCAAGGTGCAAAATGCACGCTGCAGAAGGTTCGCGCTCAGTGCAACTCATGTATTCAGAAACAAAAATTATTCTTGTTTTGGTGCAGCGTCGTGAGGAACGGCGCGAGCGCCTGGCACCACGAAAACGCGCTTTCTGGCAGGAGTGATTTCGCAAACGAAGTAGTTTTGCAGGATCACGCTGTCTGCTCTGTGCCGAAGATGCGAAGCAGAGGAACCTTTACAACACAGTAGGTTTTTAACCCCCCCCCCCCCTTTTTTTTTAATTTGACGATGCTTCGCCAGATAATACTTTTTATTTCTCCTTTGTTTGGGGGTGCCAATTCGACAATTATATTTCTGTCATTTGTTAGCAGTAATTCTCTATTTCGTTTATTTTGCATCCAAAAACTCTGAAGTTTAAACAAAACTGCGAGAATTTGAGCGGCTGCCGACTTTCGGCTGTCCCTCAAAGGCCATTAGAATCTTTATTTTCAGGTACCCCTGCCATACACACTTGTAGTTCCATTTATCGTCAGATTAATAAGCCATATTTAGTCTTTTCAATGCTTCTATTCTCGTGGACAACTTTCTCAGACAGTTCAGCAACAACGAAAACATGTTTGAGTGCCTCAATGATGTGTAAATGTAAAATAGTTCATGCAACAGTTTTCGCACTTTCAGCAAATGCCACTAAGAGGTAATCCCTGAGGTTGATAGCTTGCAAAAACACCCTTTAGTTTTCCTCTCTGCTCAATGGCAGACACAGAAAAAATAAAGGAAAGAAACAGCTTCCCCCCCCCCCTCAACTCGCTATTAGAACAGGCGGCAATGTGATCTGACGCTAATTGTATACCGCCAGTGTTCATCATAGTCATGCGCTGGGGTTGGCAAAGAATAAAGCATTGGTTGAGATTTTGGATTTATTAGAATTCGGCTATTCTCATCTTTGATTGAACACGAGCCAACACGAATGTTTGGCGATGCTGATTGTCAAGAACTCGAGCACTCGGCTCAGGCTCATGACAGCCGAGTACGTCACGGTGTCGCACGACTAGCGGTGAAAAGTCGTGATGGCTAATGCCCCTGAATAAAAAAGGTAGCGACATCTTCTCCTCCTCCTTTGACGCGCACACCTTTTATCTTTATGTTTGGCTTTTTTACACCCGCGCGTCGACTGTAGCGCCGCCTGGTTTGGACCAAGATAGCAGACGGCCTTCCTATACTTGAGTCAGAGCGCAGTCAAAGGCTGAAAGACACGCAAATACATACACACAGGCTAAAAGCGCACTGTCACTGTCTACCAGCCTCGAAGGATGTGCTCAAAGAAAGACGATGAAAGCCGTGACGTTGCACAGTCGGTGTTATTTGATTGGCGACATGAGCTCATAGTATGCACTGCACTTCGACAGCATAGGCATTCCTTCTCCCTCCTCCTCTGACGCGCAGACCTTTTATCTTTATGTTTTGCTTTTTTACACCCTCGCGTCGACGGTAGGGCCGCCTGGTTTGGCCCAAGATAGCAGGCGGCATTCTTCAAAGGATGACGCTACTTTTCTGTATAAATGGGCTTTAGTGATGGCATGTTACGCCACGGTGTCAACAACGCTAATACATCTATATTCCGTTGCAACTCAAGAAGGTAGGGCGAGGGAAAAGAAGGCCGGAGAGGAAGAAGCAGACGAAACGTTGGAGAAGAGAGGGGGAAATTGACGTTCTGAATTTAAGTCGACTTGACGCGGTGAGTAATGCGACTACGCCACGGGGTCACGTGACGTGACATTATTTGACAGCATGTCTTGAAACCATGACGTCACGTGACCACGTGACACACGATTAATCGTAGTGCCAATACAAAAGCGCAACGAAAACCCAACATTTCTTATACATTTCAATTTGGTTTATGACAATTTGATCACTACATAGCAATGCAGCTGCCAATTTTTACTTCTCAAACACTCATTTTGTAATATAAAAAAATACCGTGAACCGTTTTGAACCGGTTACCGTTATATTTTTTTCCGGTTCAGTTCCGGTTCAGTTCCAAGATGGCGGCAAAGATTTCGGTTCGGTTCAGTTCCGGTTCGGCTAAAAATAACGGTTCTGTTCCGGTTTTCGGTTCGGTTCGGTTCCGGTTCGACACTCTGATCACAACAGTTTTGATAGTCCATCAGGTTGATGGTTTGTAGAATTTTGGGACATTAATGGTATGATGTATTGATTTCCTGATGGTTTGATGGTGTGATGGTTTGATGGATTAATTGTTTGATGGCCTGATGGTTTCGTGGCCTGTCGTATTTTGGGACATCTGATGTCCTAAAAGTTTCGGTGGTTTGTTGGTTTTTAATGAATTTCTAATGTACCGGCGGAAGGCAAAGTTTGCATTAAACATACATATGAAATTTATGTTGTGTCCATTATTATTTCAGAAAAGAAGAAAATATGATTTAGGATACCTTCCGGAATTCCCGTGGAAATTTGAAAGCAAAGCTTGTATTTTGGTTATGGCATGTTGTCATTAATGTTTAAAACTCATTGAATGTTGAATTATCAAATCGCAAAAACAAAACGGAAAAGAAACTGCGATTAATCCACTCGCTACTTTCGAGACTCCACAACGTGGAACTTGAGCAGTGTATGTTGCATGGCCATCTACACTCCGTCCCCATCGTCCATGTTGGGCACGACGGCATCGTGGAACACCGTGTAATACACTAAGCCTCGTCGGGCCGAGAATGCTCGAAGCTTCGTATTACCACATTCACGGCTGTGAGGGGGTTCGTTAATTGAGGTCAAGCTCTGTTTCAATATATTAAAGTATTGACGAGGCAAAGAGAGAGAGAAAGAGAAAAACTTTATTTGTCAGTAAGATGGTGACCTTCTTCTTCGGCTTCACTTCTTCGGCTGAGCGAAACGTGCGGAGGAGGCAGGCTCACTCTAAGCTCCCTGTAATAGTTGGTTATGGCCTGATACGTATCCAGCGCCTCACCTCGTGGGGCCCCGACGTCCAAGTCCCCATCACCTGCTCGGCTGACAAAACCTCGAGCATATTGGTGAGCGGACTCGTTCCCCGGGACGCCCACGTGGGCCGGGACCCATACCAGATCCACTTCCTTCCTATCGTTTGGCATCGTGCTAAGAATTTTGTATGCAGTGGTGGAGATACGTCCCCTCGAGAAATTGCGAAGGGCCGTTTTGGAATCACTTAGAATGGTGTTGGTGCTCTTTTGAACAATCCCTAGTGCTATTGCGGCCTCTTCGGCCTCTTCCACTCGGCCTGTGATCACCGTGGCCGCTACCCTGCGCGAGATGCTCACCGCACTCACAGCGAAAGCATGTTGGCCTGTAGTAAGGTTGTATTCTGCCGCATCAACGTACACGGCACTATCGTCCCCTTGATACTTTTTGCTTAACGTCTTCGCCCTGGCCCTCCTCCGGCCTTCGTGACGACCCGCTTGCATGTTCTTGGGGAGAGGTTTGACACGAATGATTTCGCGCATCTCTACCGGTAAAGTCACCTGGCTTAAAGGATCTCCACTCCTCATGCCTAAGCTTCTCAGGATGCAGAGCCCCGTCTCAGTCTGCCTGAGCCGCTGCTCTTGCGATGTGAGATGTGCCTCAATGAGCTCTTCAAGAGTGTTGTGAACCCCGAGAGATAGAAGTCTCATGGTGGACGCGTTCCTGGGGAGACCAAGAGCCGCCTTGTACGCCTGCCTTATCAAACAATTCAGCTTTTCACTCTCGGCCTTCTTGAGGTCTAGGTAAGGAGTGGCGTACACGATCCGACTGATTACAAAAGCCTGAACAAGCCGACATGCATCGCGCTCTTTCATGCCCTGTCGCCTAGTCGCCACGCGCTTAATGAGCCGTATAGTTTGCTGGACCGATGTCGTCAACCTGTCCAGCGTTACCTTGTTGCATCTGTTGGATTGTATGTACATCCCAAGCACTCGCATTGTGTCTACTTCCGGAATTTCGTTTCCCTGAATTTTCAACTGTATCCTGTTCGGCTTCGTTTTGCAGGCCCTTCCGTTATTACGGATAACTAACAGTTCCGACTTTTGTGGGGAGCATTCCAGTCCTGCCCAACGGGCGTGGGCGTCTACGATGTCCGCCGCCTCTTGTAGAGCCGTCTCGATCTGCCCGTCTGACCCCTGACTCGTCCAAATCGTGACGTCATCAGCATATAGGGTGTGTCTAGTACCCTCTATGCCGTTAAGCTTCCTAGGGAGCGTGATCAGCGCGGTGTTAAATAGAAAAGGGGATAACACCGACCCCTGTGGCGTACTCCTATTTCCCAGTGGTATGTGTGCCGACTTCAGATCCCCTATGGTGAGTTGCGCAGTCCTGTTAGACAAAAAATCCCTTATGTAGTCGTATGTATGGCGCCCTACGTTTAGTTCCGAGAGGTTGCAGAGTATCGCCTCATGCGAGACGTTATCAAATGCCTTCTTCAAATCCAACCCCAGGATGGCCCGCGTACCGTGGCCGTTTCCCGGGTCTACGATTTCCTTAGAAAGCTGTAGCATCACGTCCTGCGTGGACAGGTGCGGCCTAAAACCGATCATCGTGTATGGCATGAGGCGATGGGTTTCTACGTGGTTCTGTAAACGCGTGAGAATTACGTGCTCCATGAGCTTACCCAGGCACGACGTGAGGGAGATAGGTCGGAGGTTCTCGATGTCCAACTTCTTGCCAGGCTTTGGTATGAAAGTTACTTTGGCATGTTTCCATGCCGGCGGGATGTTCCCTCCCTTCCAGCACTTATTCATGTAGTCTGTTAAAGCCTGGACCGAGTTGTCATCCAGATTTCTAAGGATTTTGTTATTTATTCCGTCCGGCCCCGCAGCCGATGTCGTCCGGAGTTTCTCCATCGCAGCCATCACTTCCGTGCCCTTGATGTCCGCATCTAGTGTCTCATTCTCCATTCCAGTGTACCCGGGGGCTCTATTCCCATCTTGTGTCGTGTTAATGTATCTACCTTTCAAGTCCTCAAGTAGTTCTTCACCCGTCCCATCGTACTGATGTACTATCTGGTTCAGGCGTGTCCGAGCCGCGGATTTGGTCGTAGTCGGGTCTAGGAGGTGCCGCAGCAGAAGCCACGATTTCTTATTTCCCAGTTGCCCGTTTATTCCGTCACATATCTGCCACCACTGTTGCCTGTTGAGTTCATTGGCGTGATCTTCAATCTCCCTTTCCAACCTGGAAATGCGGAGTCTGAGCTTCCTATTGTTTTTGCCCGTCTTCCACCTGCCCAGTAGGGACGTGTGAGCCTCCCACATGTGCATGAGGCGTTTGTCTACCGCCGGGTGTTCTTCGGTGGTGTCCACCTCTCCGGTGGCCCGCTCTGCGTCTCGCTTGAGATCGCTTATCCAGGCGTCCAGGTTGGTAATGCCGCCGTCTGCCCGCTTCTCCCTCGTGGTGCGGAATTTATCCCAGTCAGTAATTCTTACCGGGGGTGTTCTGCGTTTGTGTTGCGCCGTGTCGAAGGTAATAGAGACTACATAGTGGTCGCTGCCCAATGGCACTCCTGTATTAAGCCACTCTGCCCCCTGAACATTCCTCGTCAACATGAGGTCGGGGCTCGTATCTTTACTAACGCTATTGCCTATTCGAGTTGGTTGTTGTGCATCGTTTAAGATTGTTAAGCCCAGGTCTTGAATGATTTCCCAAAGCTTCGCACCCTTTGGATTTCCTTTAAGATATCCCCACGCCGGATGTCGCGCGTTAAAGTCCCCAGCGACGACAAGCTGTGCTCTGCCCGCTAGCTTTACCACTCGCCTGAGGAGGTCCAGGACGCCCGAGCTCCTGTCCCTAGGAGAGCTGTATAAATTAAGGATGAAAAGGTTTCGTTCCCCCTTTTTACTGGGAATCACTTCTACTAGGGTGTAATCCGCCTTGGATCCTTCTATCTCATGCTGAATCGCTGTAATATTTCTGTGAACTAGGGTTGCGGTGAGCAAATCCCGCTTCTCCACCACGTCTAATTGATGGTGTGTTTTATAGTTGGCTAGAGAAACAAGCCCCCTATTCTCCTGCAGCGCTATAATGTCGGGCTTCGCCTCGACATTTTGGATGTGCAGGTGCAGGTGGCCCTTCTTCTTTCCAAACCCCCTGCAGTTCCATTGCCACACCCTAATTTGTTGTTCGCGTTGATTGTTGCGCGCCATCCTGAATTTCTAGTCTCTGACAAATAAGCTGCGTGAGCTCATCGAATTTTCCGTTCATGTACACAAATAAGTGCTCCATTTTAGTCTCTAGGGCGGTGATCCTAACGTCTTGAGCGTCCATGCGTTCCTTCAGCTGCGTTAAGAGTTCTGATCTAGCCGTCAAAGTGGGCCTGCCCTCCTCCAAGGGAACTTGCCTCCTCTTCGGCTCGCTCCGCTCAACCTCCTCCTTGTTTTCGGGAGGGGCTTGCCTTTTTAGCGTATTCACCGTTTCGGTGTCCATCGCGTTCTGAGTTCTACCCGTGGCGCCACCCTGCGTCCCCATCGTGGGGGCTGCGGTCTCTATCGCTTTTAGTGCTACCGCTGGCGAGTCTGCCACAAGTTTCTCGCTCGCTTTTTTCTTTTGCGTGTTGTGTACCTTAATCTGGGACTGCAGATCCAGTATGGTATTAGACATCTCCCTCACCTGTTTACGAAGGGCTTCCATTTCCTCGTCTTGTTTCCATCTGACCGACTTGCATCGGACCGATGGGTTCCTCCCCCGGCTGGAACTCCTTTTCCTCCAGGGGTCGCCCGTCCCTGCTGAGGACCGTCCATGATCCTCTACCATGGGTGGGAAGGAGGAAGAACGACTTCTGTACCCGTTCTCTCGCTGGTGCTTGTCCCGGGGTCTAGACCTGCCTCGATCTCTCGTTCGACCATCCGTCCCTTGCTTCTCCTCTTTATCAAAGCTGCTCCCGTACTTGCGCTTGATGAAGCGATACTTGCAATTTCTGTTGCCGGTATTGTGGCCCCCGGTGCATATGATGCACTTGGGGGTGCATGTAGGCTGCGCCTCTTCCGGCATGGGTGGATGCTCACCACCACAACGGCGACATAGGTTCCGGCGAGGTAACGGGCACACATCTGTCCGATGCCCCGTCTTCCGGCAGTTATAACATGCCTCCACACGGTCGTGAAAGGGAAAAAGTCGAAGGTCACTCACCAAGTACCGGATCCACCTTGGTAGCTCCCTTTCTGCTATCGTGACGATCATGTGTCTTGACTTGCCCAGCCGGCGTCCGCCGACCACGTTGAGGTTGGGGTTGCGTTTCCGGAACTCGTCAAAAATTTCCGCGTCCGTTTCGTAGCTGTATGCATTGAAGACGATTCCTCTCCTTGAGTCGTCTGGCGGTGGAACGTACGCATTCATCTCGTACGTGTTCTCTCCGACGCTGAGGCTCTTCAGCGCTGCATAGGTTCGGGCTCGCGCCTCGTCCGGCGTGCTTATGGTGAATGTATTGTTCTCCGGGTGGATTCGCAGATGGTCGTTTTCGATCGCCACCGGTTCCGCAATTTTCTGTACAGTGCAAACCGCGTGCAGTATCTGAGCCACGCCAAAGTCTGTGAGTTTGACTGGGCATCGAGGACGGTACACAATCTTATACTCCCCGTCCGGCAGCCGTGGAATGGGTCCCTTTCTCGCCTTGGGCGGCGGGCGGGGCTTCGCTTTGCTTGCGTTGATGAATAACGTACCCTTCTTTGTTACGTCAGCCCCCACAATGGCGGCTGGCTGCGTCGCTGGTGGGGAGGAAGGTGGCGGCAATAGCGTCCCTCTCGTAGCTCCTTGGTTATCACTCTTCGGCTTGCGTCCGAATTTCTTCTGCAGGGAAAGCATGTTCCAACTCCCGTCGAGGAGTTCGGCTTCGGTTACGGTGGTTCCCTCGACCGCATAGGCTGCTCTGGGACCGGAGAGATCCATGTCGACCGGCGAGGCGTCGGCTTCAAGCATAGCCATGGGCGGGAAGGCCGGCGGCGGTGCCGGCTGCGCCGTGTCCGCACTGAGGCTGATCAGGCTTAGCTACGATAGCAGCGCGGTGCGGTCAAAAAAGGGCCGTAAAATGCCTAAAATTTGCTTGCCTGAGCCAAAAATGTTATCCGCGGGTGCCGCCTGACTTCGCGGATCTAGCCGAGTGCTTGGCATCGGGTCGGAGCGCCCGATGCCAAGCGGCGGAAGTGTGCACGAAAAATCGAGGAAATTCGGAAAAAGGCTGTAGATCAGCGAGTAGAAAACGTAATTGCAGCATACATATAATTGTGTTACGCAAAAAAAGAAAGCGGACGGAAAGAATAACACGACGTTTGAAGTGGACGCCACGGATGCCCCACTTGGACGGCGCGTTGGGCACGCCCTGCTGCTCAGAGAACGAAGAAACTGGTAGCGTAGCTCCCATTATCGACTGGTAGCGCAGGTAGGTCCCTTCCTCGATTTCTAGTTCGTGCAGCCACCGCCTGGTGCCGTCGGTATGTGAAAAAGGTCCATTGTGGCGTAGAAGGAACCGCCGAAATAGTCGAAGAACTGCGGAGCTCATCGGGGGCATGTCAGAACATGCACCCCGCTTCCTCATTTGACGAGGCAAGTACTGTTTTTGCGTGAGCTTTAGTAGTTCCGTTGAAAAACAATTGCGATACAAATTTAAAGAAAAACATGAAATTCGTTATGGGATACACAATTCCTTTAGGGTAGTCATAAAACAACTAGTTGATGAGTCACTGACTAATAAATGCGAGTCTCAAGTCAAATAAGTTAGTGGAGGTCGGAGTGAAACACTCACTTCACTTCACCTGACAACGACGGTGGTGACGTTGTGGCAACGATGTGGTGATGTGGCGTTGTGGCGACGATGTGGTGATGTCCTCCATGGTCGGTGCAGCCGCCGCTGGGAGTCGACCGGGACAACGGAATATCGTCTTCACAATACGGCCCGGTTGCCCCTCGTAGTTACGCCCAGTTGTTTCTGTTTGTGTCGACGGCTCCCAGGAAGACAACCACCCGTCAGCCGTCGTCCTCGTTGTTCCAGCCACCACTTCTTCTTTCTTTTCCTGTTGTCTCGTGCTTCTATTCTTTCCGAATCCCGTCGTCTTCTTCTTTCTTGCACCTCGTTGAAATGTCCGATCACAGTTTACCACACAACACCCCTTTCAAGATTTTCTTTTCCAGCAAATAAAATCCAGTTGCACCGGTGAACACATGCATGGTAAACCAAACAAAACACCAAAACCAAAACCATATCAGCTAGATAATGCTTGCGAGATCTCAGATTCTACTGATAAAATCTGCTCCTACATTTTCGCTACCCTTAATATGTACAACTCTAAAACTATATTCTTGGAGCAAGAGAGACCACCTTAACACCCAACTGTTTATCAACTTCGCAGTGTTCAAGTACTGCAGTGGATGGTGGTCCGTTTGTACCGTAAACTGTTTAGCATAAAGGTACGTACATGTGGAATTTCTGAATCGCCCATATTAGGGCCAAGCATTCCCGTTCGACCGTGGGATATTTTTGCTCGCGCGGGAGAAGTTGTTTGCTCGCGTATGATATGGGATGTAGCAATCGCTCATGCTCTTGCATCAGGACGGCGCCAATCGCGGGTCTGACGCATCCGTTCGCACTTAAAACTCCTTGGTGATATCGGGTGCTCGCAGCACAGGCCTAGCGGAGAGAGCGACTTTTAACATATTAAAGGCCTCTTCTCTTTCGTCTGTCCAATGTACTTTGTTGGGCTCTCTTTTCTTTGTTATTTCCACTAGGGATTGGGCGATCTGAGCATATCCTGGTACGAACTGCCTGTAATAACTTGCCAGGCCCAAGTATGATCGGACCTGCTTCTTCGTCTGTGGCTTTTGCGCTTTCGTGACCTGCTGTAGTGTGCGCACGAAAGGTCGAATCTTTCCTTCCTCTAGCTCGTGGCCCAAGAACGTTATCTTTTTCATGCCGACCTCGCACTTGCTGGGCTTGATTGTTAAGCCTGCCTGACAAACTCGCTCCAATAAACAACGCAGCGTCGTCAGGTGCTCTGACCAAGTATCGGTGGCAACGAGAACATTATCAATATAATGTTGCACATGTGGGATCCCGTTCAAGAGTTCTCTAATGAGTCTTGTGAAGGCTGCTGAAGCGGTCTTTAATCCAAAAGGCAAGTATTTGAACTGATACAAGCCCGAGGCTGTTGAAAACGCCGTAACTGGCTTGGATTCTTCCGTCAACGGTATTTGCCAGTAGCCTTTAACTAGGTCAAACTTGGAGAAGTATTTCTTCTTCCCCACTTCCGGAAACACATCATCTGTGCGGGGCATGGGTTCTGCGTCCCCTACCAAGATGTTGTTGATGCGACGAAAGTCGACGCATATGCGGAAGGTGTTGTCTGGCTTTCGCACTAGAATAAGTGGAGACCTGTATGGTGATTCTGACTTTTCAATGATTCCTCCTCGCAACGTCTCCTGTACTTCCTTTTCGATCATCTCCCTCATGACTAAGGGCACGGGATGCTGTGGGGTTTGGAGCGGCACTTCGCTTGTTAGTTGAAGTTGGCAATCAATGATGTTTGTTTTCCCGGGCAGGTCTGAAAAGACATCATCGTACCCCTTCAAAAGTGCCCTTAGCTCATCGTTCTCTTCTTTTGAGAGATCCTGGATAAGCATGGCATCCTTGGCTCCTTGTGTTTTTTGAAGCGACGGGGCTGATAGTAAGCCGTCCTTTTCGTCTTGTACGTCGAAAATGGCCGATGTCTGGGGTTGAGGCTGTTCTTGCTTTCCCCGCTCTTCGTACCGCTTGAGTAGGTTGATATGGAATAGCTTTTGCGTGTGTCCAAAATCGATGAGATAGTCGTAACCTCCCTTAGTGCCGACAACCGGAAACGGACCTTTCCAAGCCATGAGCAGCTTGTTTTGGGTGGTCGGCAGCAAAAGCAGTGCTCGGTCACCAACTCGGAGTTGACGGTTTTGGGACTTTCTGTCAAAATATTTCTTTTGAACCTGTTGCGCCTCAGCCAGATTCTTGTGGGCCGGCTCCATCGTCTCTTCAAGGCGGTCTCTTAAGTCCAACACACACCCGTAGGTAGTCTTGACCTCTTCAGTGAGACTGTCATTTGTCCACAGCTCCTTCAGGATGGTCATAGGGGCTCGAATGTGCCTTCCGTATATCAACGTAAAAGGCGAAAAACCCAGACTACGGTGCGGTACTTCTCTGTAGGCGAACAAGAGGGGAGTGATATAGCGATCCCACTGTCGTGGCTTCTCTTGGCACATCTTTCGGAGCATTGTTTTTAGCGTCCCGTTAAACTTCTCCACCATCCCGTTGCACATGGGATGATACGGCGTGGTAATTAGCTGTTGTATGGACAAGAGGCAGGCTACCTCTTTCATCAATGCTGAAGTGAACGTTGGAGCCTGGTCGCTAAGTATTTCTCGTGGTACTCCAACGCGCGAGAACATCTGAATCAAGCCCTCGTTCACGGTTTTGAAATCCATCGATGGAAGCGCCACTGCATCGGGATATCTTGTAGCACAGTCAACCATGGTCAAAATGAAGCGGTTTCCCATATCCGATGAAGGCGAGAGAGGTCCGATCAGGTCGATCGCGACGCCCTCGATGGCGTTTCGATTATCGGCACCTTCCCAAGCGGAGCCTTTGCTATCTTCCCCTTGGGGGTCACTCTCTGGCAACTGTCACAAGAATTCACAAATCGCTTGATTTGTGCTTGCACTCCTGGCCAAAAGAAAGCTTCCAGGACGCGATCTGTCGTCTTCTTGATTCCCTGGTGGCCTACCATTGTTCCTTCGTGAGCCACTTTCAGGATGTAGGGTCGCAGGTCTTGCGGTACCACCACCTGGTTGAACGACTTTCGAGATGTAAGGAGATATCGGCGAAACAAAACCCCTTTCGATAGGTAAATCTCTGATGTATGGCCCCCATTCGCAGTCTGCATCTGCCCGACTTTGTTAAAGAATACTGCCAAAGTAGGGTCGAGTTTCTGACGCTGACTCAGATCGTCTCTCGAAACCTCCCTTCCTGCCGGTGCTATGCTAGGCACAACGTTTTCCTTGCTGGTGGCCACTAGATCGGTTGGAACATTGTTTTCTTCGATCTGCGTGCACCCTGTCTTAGTCTCCCAAGTAAAATCTGGTTCTCCTGGTAGTGAGCATCCTGGTATATTTCCAAGTACTACATCGTACAGTGGATTGTCCATTACCCTGGCTCGGACTGTGCCGCTGTAGTATGGACATGAGACCTGCACTTTAGCCTCTGGCAGTGTCTGACATGATCCGCCGACAAGGTATATTGGCCCTTCTGTGCCAGTGAACGCTTCAGATGGCACCAATTGCCGTCTGACTACCACAGTATTGCTACCCGTGTCCCTGAGGACTATAACTGATTTTCCATTCAACGTGCCTTCAGAGATTGGCATATCAGCCTTAACCCTGCCAACCACCTCCGGACGGTCTCAAATGACATTGACCATTTGTGATTGGATTCCCCGGGTGTTGGAGCACTCTTGCGTACGCTGCTCTGCCTTTGGGACCGTAGTAGACTGTGGCGCAAGGATACACCACGCTTGCGGGTTCGGCTGGTTTTTCTGAGGACAGGTTTTTGCCTGGTGCCTCTTTTTTTGCATATCCAGCAAAATTTCTGGTTTCTCATTCGTGATCGACATTCCGCTGACTTGTGTCCGGTTTTGTTACACACCAAGCAACGTGGTTTCTCCACAGTGGAGGTATTGTCCTCTTTCTTTTGACCAAGCTCTCCAGATGCGATGGTTTCTTTCCCCATCCAGTTGAGGTTTGATAGATGTTGGGCATCGAGATACTTGTCCGTGTTCTTAGCTAGTTCAACTAGGCTTGTGCAGTTCCGTTCCTTAAGAAAAACCGCCAATTTAGGCGACAGTTACCAAGAAACTGTTCAGAGACAACCACGTCCCGCACGGCCTCGTACGTTTTGGGAGTTTCTTTCATCGCAATCCAGCTATCAAAATACCCTTCTAGACGGGCTGCGAACTGGCCTCCGGTCTCTCCATTTTGTGGTTTGCAGGAGCGAACCTTTTCCTTGTAGCCCTCGGCTGTAAACCGGAACCATTGAAGTAGGGCACGCTTTGTGCAGTCGTAGTCTAGCGACTCCCCTGAAGAAAGTCGTCCGAAAACGCGTAGTGCTTCCCCTACAAGGCACTTGCTGAGGGCGGTAGCCCACTTCTTCTGTGGCCAACCCTGTCCGACGGCTATGCGCTCGAACCTATGTAGGTAAGCACCTAGATCGTCCCGTTTTTCATCGAAAACTGGGATGAGCTTGTGGGGACTAATAACGGCTGCAGTTACTGGTGAGGCGCCTCCTTCGCCTGACGATCCTGAGTTATCTGCTTCCACATTACTTTGTTGCCTTTCCAGGAGCTGCAACTTTAGTTCGAGAGTTTGTTGTTTAATCGCGAGGCGCTCGCGTTCGCATTGAGCCAGCGCGCGCTCCGCGTCAAGCCGCTCTTTTGTTGCTTCCCTCTCCGCTAGCTTTTCGTTGCGTTCACGCTCCCACTCCGCGTCAACCCACTTGCGTAGATCATCTCCGCTGAGACCGAGTACCTCGCCCATCGACATTAATTCTCTCGTATTCATTTTTACTTTAGGTTACACAAAAGCAGAACACGACTTGCCTCGTCCTGTCGCGGACGCCAATGTGAGGGGTTGGTTAATTGAGGTCAAGACCTCTTTCAATACATTAAATTATTGACAAGGCAAGTACTGTTTTTGCGTGAGCTTTAGTAGATCCGTTGAAAAACAATAGCGATACAAATTTAGAGAAAAACATGAAATACGTCACGAGATGCACAATTCCCTTATGGTAGTCATAAAACAACTAGTTGATGAGTCACTGACTAATAAATGCGAGTCTCAAGTCAAATAAGTTAGTGGAGGTCGGAGTGAAACACTTCACTTCACTTCCTGACAACGACGGTGGTGACGTTGTGGCAACGATGTGGTGATGTGGCGTTGTGGCGACGATGTGGTGATGTCCTCCATGGTCGCTGCAGCCGCCGCTGGGAGTCGACCGGGACAACGGAACATCGTCTTCACAATACGGCCCGGTTGCCCCTCGTAGTTACGCCCAGTCGTTTCTGTTTGCGTCGACGGCTCCCAGGAAGACAACCCCAAGTCAGGCGTCGTCCTCGTTCTTCCAGCCACCACTTCTTCTTTCTTGCACCTCGTTGAAATGTCCGATCACAGTTCGCCACAACGGCTTTGTAAACGTCTTTTTTCTCGCAGACATTTACTTCACACTACACGTCCACCTAGAGAATGAACTTACGATTAGGCAAAAAGCGTTTTTGGTGCATTGTACGCCTACGATGGTAAATATGATCTATTTGACATACAGAGCGGATCAACAAATTGTTTTACCAACGAACCCTGACACAATTTAAAACAAAACTATGGTTGCTTTATCATAGCAGGATTTATAAGAAGATGCCTACGTGATGTTTCGTGTATACTAAAACAATTATTGAAGGAGATTATTACGAATAAAACATTCCATTATCGAGACACGCTGCTGTAAGCTTTCTACACCCGATAAAATTGACACACGCACGATGACGTAAGGTTCTCGGCGCCCCCTCGTGGCCACTGCGAGAACATTTATATTTTCCCCACCACCAGATGACCTCATGAGTAGCACCTTTTTGACGTTCTGGTCGTCTATCGAGAGATCCTGATGATATCACCCGGGAAACATCTAAGAGTTGCGATGGTCCCTCAGCCACCATCTGAAACGTTTTGAGAGTCTGTGAAATACCTACAGAAGCCTTTAATGGTCTATCAGCCCCAATCATAAAAAATTCGATAGTTCATAAGGCACTGTCGAACAAGCCTGGTGAACCATCAAAAAGTATGATGAGCCATCAAAAAGGTATGTCGGGCCACGGAGAATTTGTGCTGGCAATAAAGAAGGTGTGATAGGTAGTCAAGAATGTGGATAGGTGTGATGGGCCATCAAAGATATCTGAAGGGCAATCAAGATAGGATTGCTGCAGGATTGCCCTTCAGATCAAGATCTGAGGGGCAATCCTGCAGGACATCAAACGCGATCGCGTTTAGATGTGCTGCAGGAGGTTTTATTTTGTTAGGAATCACGTCTGACGTCGCTTGGCAATTCCATTTACGAGTCCCTGACTTCAAAAAAATGCTGCCCACATTTCTTCAAATATAGTAACACATTTCACCGCATCACTTTTGTTTGAAATACTCCGAAAACGTATTCATAAATGTTGTGTATAGAGGGCGCTGAATTCATGTACTACCAATTGTATATATGAGCATCACCATCGGCATAAAGATCAGTCAGCGTGCAGCTCCTGTCTCGGGTCAATCATTGTTCTGCGGCCGTCTGGCCTCGTTCGCCGGCCGACACCGCATTGGCGCAGTCGACAAAAGCACAACCTCGGCAGCAGTCAAGATGACAGCCGTTCTTCGCAACTAGGGCACGAGGGGCGTTACCCATTAACGCAAGGATGAATGCGTTCGGGCTGCCATCGTTAGACCCGTTTTAGAGGCGCCGGGAGACCCGGCAGTGCCATGGCGGCAATGGCGGGAGGACTTTGAGATATTTCTGCAAGCGACGGAAATGGACGCGAAACCGCCAGCACAACGAAAGGCGATACTGCTACAATGTTTGGGGGTGGAAGGTCGAAGAGTGTTCCGCATGTTGGTTCCAGAGCCTGCTGCGGCAACACCAACCACTGCTGCTGCAGCTGAAAGTACGCCGGAGAAGACCACATCAAAAGGAGGTGAGCCGGACGACTGCACCGTTGCACTTCGGTTGTTGGAAGGGCATTTCACGAACACTCTGAACGTGCTGGTCGAACGACGGCGATTCATGTTGCGGCGACAGCTTCAAGACGAACCGATACGCGCGTACGTCAGTTCCCTGCGACAGCTCGCGAGCACGTGCGACTTCGGTGACTTTCTTTGAGGCAGCTCTGCGGGATAGGATCGTCGACGGAGTACAGAGCGTGGAACTAAGACAGAAGCTGCTCATGAAGGGTTCACAGCTTACGTTGGGCCAGGCCATTGACATCCTACAGACGTTCGAGCAGGCAGCGGAAGGTGCCCGTGTCTACGAGGAGGGGCGTGACGCTGCCATGGTTCAGCAAGTCGAGAGGGCAAGAAATCGTTCAGGAACAGGAGCCTGCGGTTCTTCAACAGTTCCGGACCGCAGGTGTTACAGATGCGGTGCTTCAGGACACCTAGCCAGTGCACGGGAAAGCAGAGCGCGAGAGAAGCCGTGTTCGAGGTGTCACAAGGTTGGACATTTTCAAGCGGTATGTAGAAGTACCGGGCAAGCGCGGGTGCAAGCGGTTCAAGACACGGACGGAGACGAAGAGTTGGGTCTCCTAACAGTCACACAGAACAGGCGAACCACTCTGATTGTAGACGTTTGCGACGAGGGTGAATTGATTCAGCTTGTCGTGGACACAAACTCGTCGGTATCTATCTTGCCAGACAACATCTATCAAGAAAAATTTGCAAGACGGTTCGCCTTGGCTCCAGCAACGGTGACTCTACGGGACTTTTCACAGCAAAGAATTCCAGTCTTGGAATGTTTTGTGGCTCAAGCTGCATGTGAAGGCGTTTCGTCAAACATTCGCTTCAATGTGGTTTCAAGGGGCATGGCGTTGCTGGGACTGGATGCTGTGCAACAACTACGACTACATATCGACGGCGCATCGCTGGTGTGCCTACAGACAACGGCGTGGTCACTACCTCTGTCCCCTGAGCTTTGTGAGTTTTCATTCCTTTTTGCGGGGAAATTAGGACTTGCTAAAAACGTGGTTTACGAAGTTTAACTACGCCCCAACGTCAAACCAGTATCAGCCAAAGCTAAACGGTTACCGTTGATGTAACGAGAACAAGTCTCTGCTGAGTTGTCAAGATTAGAACGTGAAGGCATTATTGAACGGGTAAACGCTTCTGAGTGAATGTCTCCAATAGTGGTGGTAAAAAAAAAAGACAGGAGCATCCAACTTTGCGTAGATTTACGGGAGCCAAACAAGGCCATTGTCGTTGACGACTTTCCGTTGCCGCACACAGAGGAGCTTTTGCACGCTTTGAACGGAGCAGCATGGTTCTCTAAATTGGACCGGGCGTCAGCCTATCACCAGGTCGAGTGGTCAGAAGGCAGCCGGGCACTGACGACGTTTGCCACACATGAGGGACTGTTTCAGTTCCATAGAGTCTGTTTTGGCCTTGCTTCGGCAGCCGCCGCGTTTCAGCGGATGATGAAAGAAATATTGAAAGGTTGCAACGGCGTCCTATTTTATATTGACGATATTATAGTCTTCGGCAAAAATAAGAAAGAACACAACCGTCATCTGCGTGAGGTCTTGCAACAAATTGCGGCCGCTGGTCTACAACTGAACAAGAAATGTGTCTTTGGGGTAGATAAATTGTCATTCTTGGGTTACCATGTGAGCGCAAGGGGTCTCGCACCCTCAAATGAAAAGTGGACGCGATTATAAATGCACAGACGCCAACGGATTTGGTGGGATTGCGTTCCTTTCTTGGGCTCATGGGATACTACTCTCATTTCCTCCCTCATTATTCAGACATGGTGGAGCCACTGCGGCGCCTTCTTCGCAAGGGCCAGGAGTTCATCTGGGACCAGAACGCTGAGAAAAGCTTCCGCAAGGCTAAGAACCTACTGGCGCCGTGCAGCGCGGTATTCATGTTTGACCGGTCATTACATGTACAGGTAACAACTGACGCATCAGCATATGGGCTGGGAGCGGTACTGCAACAGGTAATCGGCGGGGAGACGCGTACGATAGCATTTGCATCAAGGACGTTGACGCCACATGAACGCAAATACTCTACGGGAGAACGAGAAGCCCTGGCATGTCTGTGGGCTCGCGAACACTGGCATGTGTACTTGTGGGGCAGAAGTTTTTTGATGCGAACGGACCACCAGGCATTGGTAACATTACTCTCTACTAATGGCACCGGAAGGCGGCCACTTCGGATAGAGCGATGGTGTGCGAGGCTGATGAGGTACAATTTTATTGTACAGTACACGAAAGGAGAAGATAATGTAGTCGCTGACGCACTTTCCTTGTTGCCCTTGCTGTCCACAGAGTGCGAGCCAGTAGAGGAGATAATTGCTGTAGTGTCAAGCGTGGTAACAAAGAACCAATTGCAAGTGGAGACAGAGAAGGACGGCATGTTACGGGAGGTGATGCAGTATGTCACATCTAGGTGGCCAGAAAATAAATGTCTGTCAGAAAAGCTACTATCATTTTGGCGGATTCAAGAAGAGCTTTCTGTTTTGGAGGGGTTGCTGTTTCGTGCAGAGCGGGTGGTGCCTCCATCGGCATTAGTGTCCAGATTAATCATGATGGCCCACGAATCGCATTTGGGCATCGTCAGGACAAAGCAGCGACTCCAGGAGCAGTATTGGTGGCCTGGGATGGACGAAGACGTGGAAAACTGCATTAGAAACACCAGCCACTCCGCCGAGCGCGCGCCGCACGAGATGAATGAATTAATGAAGAAATAAATCTCGCCCGCTTAGCGAACATTCCTTTTCCGAGGCAGCGGTGAATCTCCTCATTTACGCCCTCTTTCACGCACAATACACTATACTTTATAGCACTGTCGACCTATTAAAACCTTTCTCTTTCATAGCATACTCTAAAAAAACAAAAACACTTCGAGCAAACGTGCATATGTATCTACTGCACCTCCCAGATATTCTACCTCGCAAACGACTCGCACGTGCTGTCAAACAACTTAACTACAAAAATGAAAAACGAATACCTTCTCGTGTTAGGTAATCCACCTTCCGTTCTCGGCTCATCTGAAACAGCCAGAAAGACACGCATAGCAACGGACAGGCGCCGAACCGGCGGCTGACTCATACAGGCCACCTGATCGGGTGCCATGAAAACACAGTCGATGCAACGGAGTGCCCCGAAAACAGAGAACGAAAACCGAAACCACTGGATCATGCTGATGACTTTTAACTCAAACCCCTAACGGTAAACAAAAGCGCGAAAATGTCGACGCACAACATAACTGTACCTAACAGCGTGCCGTTATCCCGTGCGTCGACCTTTCCTAAATGAACTCTTTTATTCTAATTCTATTATTATCAACTACCAAATCGAAAATAAAAAACATCTATTGTAACCTTCCCTTATATTACTCCACTTTTTCTTTTCTATTCTAGAAGTACATCATGAACACCTCTAGAGTCACTTCCTAAATAAACTCATCATGAACACGTCTAGAGTCACCCTATAGTCCCAGCTGAAAGACCCGCGCAAATACACGTGTGTGCCTCATCTTCGTGGTGAAAAAGTACTTTTTGTTCTGTCAAGTGCTTCGTTACCAACTTCCCATGTCAAGAAAGACCCTGTGTGTGTGTAGCTTCGTGTTAAAAAGGTACTTTTCCTTCTTTACATTGTGCTTCCCTACGAAAGTTCCCACCTCAACCTGCCGAGTGTCTGTTTCTGTCACCGTGTGTGTGGTGTGCACTTTCCTGGTGAACTGTGGATGTGGTGAACTGTGGACTAATGACAAAAGCAACGAGAGGAATCCGCACCTACAGCTAGACAACATGCAAGGAAAGGTATTTGATTCCACTATACAGCTCTTTCGATATAGTTTGAATGTGCCGCAGAGGCCGGACTATAAGCGCTCGGGCCGCGATTCGAAATCATTTCTTTGCCTCAAACTATTGATAAAGTATTCGTTTTTAAAGAGTCTCTTTTTCTGCGCGTCCTCTACACGCATTTCTTGCGCGGCACAACAGATTAAGAACCTCCATCTTCGTATAGTAATCCCGTTTTTGAAACTCCAAACGCGCGCGCGATGCATGCTTTTGCTTTTCAGGTTAGACAATATTGTTTCCTCCCATCGAAAAATCCTAGAAAATCACCAATTCATCCTACGAGTGCGCCCTTTAGACCACAGATGCGGACCAATAAGCGCGTCATTTTACCACAAAAAAAAGTGTATAATTTTTTTTCTAACTTTGAAATGGGGAATTTATTCCCTGTCGGAATAGAGAAATCGCGATTTTTCGAATTTTCGGTATGTTGTTCCTCTCGTCGAGATCTACAACTTTTTCTCATTAAACGTTTGACCCTTGACCTTACAAGAAATCATTAAGGTAGAATTTTTGCATGAAAAAGAAAATAGAAAGTATTTTTAATTATTCTTTCAGTCTTAAAAAAACCAAAATATGTTTTTTTCTTAAATTTCAACATTTATCATATCTTTGTAATATTGTTCTGTCTTCACTCCCAATGTTTAATTTTTGTCTCATTGCTCGATTCAATTATTCTATGTTCTCTGTCGTTGTGTAATTATGTATTGTCATTTTTTTCTTTTTTTCGCGATCTATATGGTACTATTCTGTATTGTTGCCCCGTTTCATTTTTTATTTCTATTTCACTTTCTTATTTGTTTTATTTCTCTTATTATATTATACATTACATTGTTATTTTTATTTTTACTTTTTTATTTTTTTATTAACAGTTTCTGGTTTAGAAAATAAACTTTTTTTACCTGATTTACCTATATGGTACTATTCTGTATTGTTGCCCCGTTTCATTTTTCATTTCACTTTCTTATTTATTTTATTTCTCTTATTATATTATATATTACATTGTTATTTTTATTTTTACTTTTTTATTTTTTTATTAACAGTTTCTGGTTTAGAAAAGAAACTTTTTTTTACCTGATTGGGAATGATCCCCTGCGATCACTGGTCTTGGTGCATACATAGAATGGTCGTTATACTTTAGTGTACATGTTAACAACCCTATAAATGACTCTTTGTGTAAGCTGCGTGTACTTTCTAGAATCACGCGTGAGTTCTCCACATGCACCTGTATTCTACGGTTAGGTTTTTCGTTAATCTGGACCAAGTTGTAGTTTTCCTCTCTACTCTGGGCATTATCCTCATCACTTTGACCTTTGACCCCGTGACCCTCAGGGGAGCAGATATTGATGATTTTAATCCAAATTTCGTAGCTTTTAAGACTATTGTAAATAACCTGTGAACCTTTTGTTGTGCATCATTACCAAGGCGTCAACCTAACCAACCTAAGTATTTTTTTTTTACTTTTTTGTAAATTTCTATTTTTAGGCTTTATTGTTATTTTTAATTATTCATTTATATAATGACAATTTATTGTGTAACCTAACCTAACCTAGTATAACTTGTTATTTTTTATACATAGTAATTTTTATGGATCTTTTATCAATTCTACTACTTTATTTGTTTATGACAATTTCTCTTCTAACATTAACCTAACCTATTAAATTTACTATTTATTTCCATTTGTTAATTTTATTGTCATCATTATTTCATTATTTTTATATATTATTTAATATTATGATGTTATTATAAATATATTGTTAAAATTATGTTGTGTATTATATATTAGTCTATTATATATCATATTATGAAATGTATTATTATATTCTATATTATATAGTATTATATTATGTTATGTATTATATATTACTATTATATTATATATTATATTATGAATTTTATTTTTATTTTTATTTTTACTTTTCATTTCTGTAATAACCATTCATGGCCTAACCTAACCTAACCAACCTAACCTAACCTAACCTAACCTAACCTAACCTAACCTAACCTAACCTAACCTAACCTAACCTAACCCAACCTAACCTAACCTAACTCAACCTAACCTAACCTAACCCAACCTAACCTAACCTAACCTAACCTAACCTAACCCTAACCTAATCTAACCTAACCTAACCTAACCTAACCTAACCTAACCTAACCTAACCCAACCTAATCAACCTAACCCAACCTAACCCAACCCAACCCAACCTAACCCAACCTAACCTAACCTAACCTAACCTAACCTAACCTAACCTAACCCAACCTAACCTAACCTAACCTAACCCAACCTAACCTAACCTAACCTAACCTAACCTAACCTAACCTAACCCAACCTAACCTAACCTAACCCAACCTAACCCAACCCAACCCAACCTAACCTAACCTAACTAACCTAACCTAACCTAACCCAACCTAACTCCTAACCTAACCTAACCTAACCTAACCTAACCTAACCTAACCTAACCTAACCTAACCTAACCTCAACCTAACCCAACCTAACCTCCTAACCCAACCTAACCTAACCTAACCCTAACCTAACCTAACCTAACCTAACCTAACCTAACCTAACCTAACCTAACCTAACCTAACCTAACCTAACCTAACCTAACCTAACCTAACCTAACCTAACCTAACCTAACCTAACCCAACCTAACCCTAACCTAACCTAACCTAACCTAACCTAACCCAACCTAACTGCCAACCTAACCCAACCTAACCTAACCTAACCTAACCTAACCTAACCTAACCCAACCTAACCTAACCTAACCTAACCTAACCTAACCTAACCTAACCCTGACCTAACCTAACCTAACCTAACCTAACCTAACCCAACCTCAACCCTAACCTAACCTAACCTAACCCTAACCTAACCCAACCTAACCCAACCTCAACCTCTAACCTATGACCTAACCTAACCTAACCTAACCTAACCCTAACCTCGACCTTCGACCCCGTAACCTTTGACCTTCCATCCTGTGACCTATCATAACCTAACCTAACGTAACTCCGTGACCTTGACTTTTGACCTTGTGACCTTGACCCCGTGACCCCGTGACCTGTGACCTTGACCTAACTTAAACTAACCTAACTCCGTGATCTTGATCTTTGACCCCGTGACCTTGACCTTTAAACTCGTGACCTTTGACATCGTGACCTTTGACCCCATGACCTTGACCTTTAAACTCGTGACCTTTGACATCGTGACCTTTGACCTCGTGACCTTCGACCTTTGACCCTGTGACCTAATCTAACCTAACCTAACGTAACTCCATGACCTTGACCTTTGACCTTGACCTTTGACCTTTTACCGTGACCAGTGACCTAATCTAACCTAACTTTGTGACCTTGACCTTTGACCTGAGCCGTGACCTTAACCTTTGACCCCGTGACCTTGACCTTTGACCCTGTGACCTTGACCTCGTGAACTTTACCTTTGACCCCGTGACCTTGACCTCGTGAACTTGACCTTTAGCCCTATGACCTTGACCCCATGACCTTGACCTTTTACTCCGTCAACTTTGACCCAATGACCCCGTGACCCGGTGACCTAACGTAACCTAACCTAAACTAACCTAACTGCGTGACCTTGACCTTTGACCTTGACCACGTGTCATTGACCTTTCACCTGACTCCGTGAGCTAAGCTAACCTAACCTAAAGAAACCTAACTCTGTGACCTTGACCTTTGACCCCAAATATATTTGATCCCGTGACCTTTGACCCTGTGACCTTGACCTCGTGACCCGGTGACCTAACCTAAACTAACCTAAACTAACTTAACTCCGTAACCTTGACCATTGACCTTTGAGCCCGTGACCTTGACGCCTTGACTTTGACATGTGACCCCGTGACCTTGACGTTTGATCTTGACCTTTGACCCCGTGACCTTGACGTTTGATCTTGACCTTTGACCCCGTGACGCCGTGACCCCGTCAAAAACCCGTAAGTGGCTGACCCGACTTTGACGCGACCCCGTGACCTTGACCTTTGAACAATGACCTTTACCATTGATCCCAAGATGGCCGCCAGTGTCCTTGACCGCGACTTTTGACCTTTGACGTTTGCAAGTAGTTATTTTTCATTTTTTAATTAATTCCTAGAATATGCAATTAAAAATTCATTATAAATTAAGCTAATGACGTCACCACCTCCATTCTGAAATATAGGATGGCAGACGTCGATGACGTCATGTCATAAAAGACTGACGACTTTATGACGTCAGAAAGTATTTATTTTGATTTTTTATTTGTTTCCATAACTATGCAAAATAAAAAATCAATATAAAATAAAGTAATGACGTCATCACCTCGATTCCTAAATATAAGATTGCCGACGTCGATGACGTCATGTGATAAAAGAGGCATGAGGCTATGACGTCGGGAAATATTTATTTTGATTTTTTGTTTGATTACGAAACTATGCAATTATAAAATAAACTAATGACGTCATCACGTTCATTCCTGGATATAAGATGGCCGACGTGGATGACGTCATGTCATAAAAACGTCATGACTCTATGACGTCAGGAAGTATTTATTTCGATTTTTTTTATTCCGAAACTATGCAATTAAAAAATCAATATAAAATAAACTAATGACGTCAGCACTTTGACTATTCGATATAATGTGGCTGACGTCGATGACTTCATTTCATAAAAGTCTCACGACTCTATGACGTTTAGAAGTATTTTATTCGATTTTTTATTTCATTCCGTAACTATGTAATTAAATAATCAATATAAAATAAACTAACGATGTCGTCACCTTAATTCCTATATATAAGATGCCCCACGTCGATGACTTTATGTCATAAAAGAGGCATGACCCCATGACGTCAGCAAGTATTTTTTTGATTTTTTGTTTGATTACGAAACTATGCAATTATAAAATAAAGTAATGGCGGGACCACCTCAAATTCCTAATATAATATGGCCGACGTCGAGGACGTCATGTCATAAAGACGTCAACACCCTATGGCGTCAGCAAGTATTTATTTCGAATTTTTTTATTCCGAAACTATGCAATTAAAAAATCAATATAAAATAAACGAATGACGTCAGCACCTCCATTCGTAGATATAATGTGGCCGACGTCGATGACTTGATGTCATAAAAGTCTCACGACCCTATGACGTTCTTAAGTATTTTATATGATTTTTTATTTGATTTCGTAACTTTGGAATTAAAAAATCAATATAAATTAAACTAATGACGTAATCACCTCCATTCCTAGATATAAGATGGCCAACGTCGATGACTTCATGTCATAAAAGAGGCATGACCCCATGACGTCAGCAAGTATTTATTATGATTTTTTGTTTAATTACGAAACTATGCAATTATAAAATAAACTAATGACGTCATCACGTTCATTCCTGGATATAAGATGGCCGACGTGGATGTCGTCATGTCATAAAGACTTCATGACTCTATGACGTCAGGAAGTATTTATTTCGATTTTTTTATTCCGAAACTATGCAATTAAAAAATCAATATAAAATAAACTAATGACGTCAGCACCTCCATTCGTAGATATAATGTGGCCGACGTCGATGACTTGATGTTATAAAAGTCTCACGACCCTATGACGTTCTTAAGTATTTTATTTGATTTTTTATTTGATTTTGTAACTTTGCAATTAAAAAAATCAATATAAATGAAACTAATGACGTAATCACCTCCATTTCTAGATATAAGATGGCCAACATCGATGACTTCATGTCATTAAATAGGCATGACCCCATGACGTCAGCAAGTATTTATTATGATTTTTTGTTGGATTACGAAACTATGCAATTATAAAATAAAGTAATGACGGGACCACCTCAATTTCTTAATATAAGATGGCCGACGTCAAGGACGTCATGTCATAAAGACGTCAACACCCTATGGCGTCAGCAAGTATTTATTTCGAATTTTTTTATTCCGAAACTATGCAATTAAAAAATCAATATAAAATAAACTAATGACGTCAGCACCTCCATTCGTAGATATAATGTGGCCGACGTCGATGACTTGATGTCATAAAAGTTCTCACGACCCTATGACGTTCTTAAGTATTTTATTTGATTTTTTATTTGATTTCGTAACTTTGCAATTAAAAAATCAATATAAATTAAACTAATGAAGTAATCACCTTCATTCCTACATATAAGATGGGTGACGTCGATCACTTCATGTCATAAAAGAGGCATGACCCCATGACGTCAGCAAGTATTTATTATGATTTTTTGTTTAATTACAATACTATGCAATTATAAAATAAAGTAATGATGGGACCACCTCAATTACTCAATATAAGATGGCCGACGTCGAGGACGTCATGTCAAAAAAACGTCATGACCCTATGACGTCAGCAAGTATTTATTTCGATTTTTTTTATTCCGAAACTATGCAAATAAAAAATTCATTATAAAATAAACTAATGACTGTAGAATATTGCGTATTTTATGGAATATTGCCCATGTCCCTGGCATTGTACTACACTAGTCTTGTATTTATCTGAATTCAGGAAGACATCTCGCGCCGGTGTTAGGCTTACCTTCGAATCACCAGACTGTTTTTAGTTATAAGTCGGCACTGGGGTGCGTCACCAGGTTCGTAATTTTTTCCCAGATTGCCCCTTAGGTGTAGATGCTTTGACGTGTATTTCATGGTGTTCGGACTCTTTGAACCGACAGGATAGCCGTTTCAAGTATATAGGTCAAATTGTTCGGACGACCTTGAAAAAAATATCAAAGATGGCGGACGACGTACTCTTTCGAAAGACGTATCGGTCAACTTGCTAGGATTTTTTCGTCAAGAGTTATAAAAGTTTCCGTAAAACTCAGATTACGCGTATTTCGGCTCTTGACCCTCAGTCGTGGGGTCAATGACCTTGCAACTATTTTTATAAAATTCCGTTTTGAATTACCTATCCAACGGTATAAGGTTCGTTGACCTCGGTTCGGTACTTATTTAAATATTGAGATTTGTAGCCTTCATGTGACATTGTGCACGACCGATACCAAACTCAGAATTTGGGGTATTTTGGGGTTTTCACAATTGACCTCTAATCTTTCGATTATCGATTCGATTGTTATATGCACTTGTTCCCTGTCGTCCCTGGACTCGACAGACACCAGTCTCGTCCTTTTTGATGCATGTTTCGCTAAATAAACGACGTTTTAAGTTCCAGCCATGTGCTTTTCTTTGTTTTTTCTTTGTAAGCAATCTTGGAAAAATTCCAATCTATTATTGGACCTCCCGGGCTTAATTTTGGGTCTAGAGACTCGATCTTTGTGTCAATCGTGAGCTCTCGTCGGGAAGAAGGATCGACGAGTGTAGTTTGAATCGGATCGAGCCGATATTTTTTTTATTGAGCAGTTTATGTTATCCCCATAGGAATGCATGTGTTTCTATTTTGTGACCTCCTGGGCTTAATTTTCGGTCTAGAGACTCGATCTTTGTGTCAAACGTGAGCTCTCGGGTAGTAGAAGGAGCGATGAGTGTAGTTTCAATCGGATCGAGTCTATATTTTACTGTACGAGCAAGTATGCAATCCCCCATAGCAATGCATGTGTTTCTATTTTGTGACCTCCTGGGCTTAATTTTCGGTCTAGAGACTCAATCTTTGTGTCAAACGTGAGCTCTCGGGTAGTAGAAGGAGCGATGAGTGTAGTTTTCATCGGATCGAGTCTATATTTTATTGTACGAGCAAGTATGCAATCCCCCATAGCAATGCATGTATTTCTTTTTTTTTCTTCTATTTTGGCTCACCGCTTCTCCGGCTTAGGTTTTATTGACAAAACTGTTTTTGTTTCTTGTATAGCACCGGCCAATGATCGTTTCACAAGTTATTTGAAAAGTTTATCTGGTCTGGATGTTGAATGGCGTCACGTACGGCTCCTGTAGCCGAAGGAATTTTTTCTCGGCTTTGGAACCTCCTTTCGTAAAGTTATCTGAAATGAAAGAAGTGTCCCCTTATACCTAGGTACCTGTAAAGTTTCAAACCTTCAGCTCCACCGGTTTTCTCTGGAGAGCCCTGAATGTCCAAATTTCGTACGCGTACAGTTACGACGTAAAACCAATTTTCGACCTTGCGTCTCTAATTTACGTTCTTTTGGTCTAATGACTGTCTTTTCATTTGACGGTGATGGCAAACATCCTGTGGGGACGAAGCGAGCACTTTGGAAAGGCTTTTCTGTACGCGACAGCTGTCCGCAGACTTGACGAGACGGGCGCACGTACTACTTGGCCGACACATTTTTTTCTCGGCTTTGGCGTTTTCTTACGTAAATTCCTTTCGAATAGAGCTCGAGTACGTACGTCCCATTGTAGCCGAGAAGTTTCAACGCTTCACGTCCAACGGTGTTCCCTCGACAGACCCCTACGTCCCAAGGCGTGGGCGTGCGGCAAACCTTTTTTGGCACCCTGCGTCTTCAAATCACGTTTGTTTGCAATAAAATGTATTTTGGTATGTTACGGTGATGACCAAGTTACGCCCAGGCCACAGTTTTCACCTGTCCAGTGTCTCTTTATACCCAAACTGCATACCCCCCCCTCGGCCAAATGTCGTAAAATGAGCACTACCCTCAGCGTTTGGTCTTATTAAGGTAACTTCCAGATAAGCTGTCTTAACGAACCCGGGCTCGTTCGTTAGATGAGGAAACGAACAAGTCGCGTCAAAAAGAATCATCGTTCTAGGACTCTTGGTTACCGAGCCATCACCACTACAACACCAACAGCTGACGTGGTCGTCAAGCCGGGACGCCACCAAAATCAACGATTTCGATTTTTTTACGGAAAAATCACGTTAGCTGTACGTCCTATCGATGTGCACACGATTTCTTTATTACAAGTTCTCACTTACCTCGAAGCATCGTAATCCAAGGAGTCTTGGTTTTCAGTACACATCGAAAACAAAAAACAGCTGATTTCTCCGAGCAGAGAAACCTGACATTTTATTAGACCAATAAAAGCACTTTCGCGCGAAGCTGTCTCGATGATATCGGGCACACACCTTCCCAATCGTAGCGCGACCCTGCCTTGAAATTGGGAAGTTTCTAGGTGCAGTAGTTTTTTAATTACGAATTAATTAGTTTACCGGCAGTTCTTTTGAAGTTCAGTTGGTGACCCTATTATTGTTGATAGCTCGCGATTCACATAAGCTAACACGATTTCACTGCACACACATCTTGCTTGGATGTAGTTTGCACGAACACGATCGATGAATCCACTCCGGAGGTCTTGATTATCCACAGGTGAGGCAGGTGAAGTTGCAGGAGGTCGTTGATCTGGGAGTCCAAATCGCAAAACCTGTTTTCGTTAATAAAACGAGTTTCACACGAGCTGTCTCGACCAAACCGGCACCGTTCGTCCCAAATTCCAGCGCGATCCTCCGGTGAATTTTTCAGCGTTCTAGCTATCATACTTTCATTTTTACGAATATTTTTCAGATTTACACCTCTCGGCAAAAACCCCATTGAGCGAAGCCGCTAAACTAAAGTTTCAAAATCATACTTTCAGATGTGCTACATGGACGAGCTTGGGCTCGAATGTTCCTTGCAAATTCTTATCACCTCCCCGTAAAAGGAATCATTCTAGCTATCATAGTTTACGAGCTAGGTGCGATAGCATCATCCTGGGTTCGGAAAGTAGTGGAGGCGGCCATGTTGCTTTTTGCAACACCTGTCCAAAACCAGGAATGTGCTGTAACTTTCTTAATACTCTACATAAATACTTGAAACTTGTTGTGGAATACGGGATTCGATGTCCTTTTCATAAATGAGACAAGTCCCAAATTCCTAGCTTTGATTTCAATTAACTGGGAATTAGTCATTTTTATTTCCAACATTCAGGTACTATATGCTTAAAAAAATCGTAGAAAATCAGGAATTGGTGCCAGGAGTGCGCGCTTTGGACCATAGGTGCGGGACATCGAGCCCACCATTTGACCCAATTTCCAAGTTTCTATTTTTTTTTTTTTTTTTATAACTCCAACATGGGGAAACTTTGACGGCCTCCCCTTCGGAGGAAAAAAATCGCGATTTTTCCATACTTCTGGAAATCATTCCCCTCATGGAGATCTACAACTTTTTCTGCTGAAATTTTTCTATATAGCCTACCGTTGACCTTAAAAAAAATCGTAAACGTTTTTCGCTCTTGGCCGCAGACGCCTCTAGCGCCCTTAATACTTAGGCTAGAGACTTCGTTCATGGCTTAAAAAAAACTAGTTTTTGAGCTCTATCGATTGATGGTTCATTTTTTACGATCGGAGCGGTAAAACAAAAGATATGAATTTTTCAAAATTTTTGAAAAGTGACTTTTTTAAAACGCGTATAAAAGAAAAACTACATGTCGAAAAAATTTCAATTTCTGATATTATCTGTCCAGGATTATTGTCTACCACATATATTTTTTCCAGATCTTAATGCCTAGCCGTTTTCGATTTAGCCGAAGTTAGGTTTAACCGCTCCGTTTTTCGAAAACTAAAAATGCTCGGATTTCGACGGGAGTTGGAGCGTTGGTTTCGTAGATTTTTTCTAGGTTTCAAAACGGAGCTTGTAGAACTTTTTCTATATCTCAGAAACCCTTAGTCCTATAAGAAAAATTTTTGTACCAATGGATTTTTGAGAATTTTTCAGTCCCAGGCACGTTCAGTTTTCGTTTCTACGATGTTTTTTAGATTTTTCACAGTTTTTCGCGGTTTAAGGCTTAATGCATAGTCATGTCTGCATGAAAAAATTCCATGTGCTACATCATTTCATCCTCTATCTATAGATACCAAAAACATGTTTCTAAAAATTTTTTAAGTATTTTTACCGATTTTTTTAAAGTGTTGGAAAAAACAAAATATTTTTTTTATTTATTTTCAACATAATTCATATCTTTGTATTATTTTTCTCTATTTAATTCCTAAATATTGTGTTATTCTGAAATTTCTTTATATCTTTTATTTAATGAAATTACCTATGCAATTAAAATTCATTATAAAATACACTAATGACGTCACCACCTCCATACTCAAATATAGAATGGCCGACGTCGATGACGTCATGTCATAAAAGTCTCACGACCCTATGACGTTCTTAAGTATTTTATTTGATTTTTTATTTGTTTTCGTAACTTTGCAATTAAAAAATCAATATAAATTAAACTAATGACGTAATCACCTTCATTCCTACATATAAGATGGGTGACGTCCATGACGTCATGTCATAGAAGAGGAATGACCCCATGACGTCAGCAAGTATTTTTTTATTTTTTGTTTGATTACGAAACTATGCAATTATAAAATAAACTAATGACGTCATCACGTTCATTCCTGGATATAAGATGGCCGACGTCGAGGACGTCATGTCATAAAGACTTCATGACTCTATGACGTCAGCAAGTATTTATTTCGATTTTTTTTATTCCGAAACTATGCAAATAAAAAATTCATTATAAAATAAACTAATGACGTCACCACCTCAATTCTTAGATATGAGGTGGCCTACGTCGACGAGGTCATGCGATGAATTTTTCATGACCCTATGACGTCATCAAGTTTTTTTATTCAATTTTTCTTAGATTGCTGAAGTACAGAACTAGTAATGTAATTATAAATTAAACTAATGACGTTATCACCTCAATTCTTAGATATAAGATGGCCGTCGTCAATGACGTCATCTGATAAAAGACTCATGACCCTATGACGTCAGCAAGTATTTATTATGATTTTTTGTTTAATTACGAAACTATGCAATTATAAAATAAACTAATGACGTCATCACGTTCATTCCTGGATATAAGATGGCCGACGTGGATGTCGTCATGTCATAAAGACTTCATGACTCTATGACGTCAGGAAGTATTTATTTCGATTTTTTTTATTCCGAAACTATGCAAATAAAAAATTCATTTTAAAATAAACTAATGACGTCACCACCTCAATTCTTAGATATGAGGTGGCCTACGTCGACGAGGTCATGCGATGAATTTTTCATGACCCTATGACGTCATCAAGTTTTTTTATTCAATTTTTCTTAGATTGCTGAAGTACAGAACTAGTAATGTAATTATAAATTAAACTAATGACGTAATCACCTCCATTCCTAGATATAAGATGGCCCACGTCGATGACTTTATGTCATAAAAGAGGCATGACCCCATGACGTCAGCAAGTATTTTTTTTATTTTTTGTTTGATTACAAAACTATGCAATTATAAAATAAACTAATGACGGTACCACTTCAATTCCTAAATATGAAATGGCCGACATCGAGGACGTCATGTCAAAAAAACGTCATGACCCTATGACGTCAGCAAGTATTTATTTCGAATTTTTTTATTCCGAAACTATGCAAATAAAAAATTCATTATAAAATAAACTAATGACGTCACCACCTCGATTATTAAATATAATGTGGCCGACGTCGATGACGTCATCTCATAAAATCGTCATGACCCTATGACGTCAGCAAGTTTTTTTATTCAATTTTTCTTAGATTTCCAAAGTGCTGAACTACTAATATAATTATAAAATCATGTAATCACCTTATCACCTCCTTCTTTTTATATAAGATGGTCGTCGTCGATGACGTCATTTGATGAAATACTCGTGACCCTATGACGTCAGCAAGTATTTATTTTGATTTTTTATTTGATTCCATAACTATGCAATTATAAAATAAAATAATGACGTCAGCACGTCCGTTCTTGAATATAATATGGCCGACTTAAATGACGTCATGCCATAAAAACGTCATGACCCTATGACGTAAGCAAGTATTTATTTCGATTTTTTTTATTCCAAAAGTGTGCAAATAAAAATTCATTATAAAATAAACTAATGACGTCACCACCTCCATTCTTATATATAAGGTGGCCTACATCAACGACATCATCTCATAAAATCGTCATGACCCTATGACGTCATCAAGGTTTTTTATTTAATTCTTTTTAGATTCCTTAATTACACAAGTACTAATATAATTTTAATTGAACTAACTACGTTGTTGCTCTGCATGATAAAATTCACTGTGCTACATCATTCAATCCTCTATCTATAGATATTAAAAACATTTGTTTTAAAACTTTTAGGTATTTTTACTGAATTTTTTAAAGTGTTCAAAAAAAGAAATTATTTTTTTTATTTAAATTTAACATTATACAAATCTTTGTAATAATTTTCTGTGTTAACTCATTAAATAGTAATTTTCTGTGAGAATGTTTTATATTTTTTTTAATTTTTTTTTACTTTATATTTTTTCTTTATTTCTTATTTAACTTTTTATTTTTTATTTTTATATTTTCATGTTTTAAATAATATTTCTTATTTTTATTCATTATTTTTTTTATTTTTAATCATTATTTATTTTATTTTTATTTTTTTTATAACCTAACCTAACCTACCCTACAATACACTAGCATTCTTTTATTTTTATTTTTATTAATATTTTTTTATTTTTATTCTTTATTTAATATAGTTTTATTATTATTATTATTCTTTTTTATTTTTTTTACAGAATAGCCATTCATGGTCTAACCTAACCTAACCTAACCTAACCTAACCTAACCTAACCTAACCTAACCTAACCTAACCTAACCTAACCCAACCTAACCTAACCTAACCTAACCTAACCTAACCTAACCCTAACCTAACCTCTAACCTAACCTAACCTAACCTAACCTAACCTAACCCAACCCAACCCAACCTAACCTGACCTAACCTAACCTAACCTAACCTAACCCAACCTAACCTAACCTAGCCTAACCTAACCTAACCTAACCTAACCTAACCTAACCTAACCTAACCTAACCTAACTCCGTGACCTTGACCTTCAACCCTGACCTGACCTTGACCTTTGACCCCGTGACCTTGACCTAACTTAACCTCGTGACCTTGACCTTTGACCTCGTGACCTGACTTGACCCCGTGACCTTGACGTTTGACCTCGTGACCTTTGACCCTGTGACCTAACCTAACCGTAACTCCGTGACCTTGACCTTTGACCTTGTGACCTTTGACCTTTTAAGCCGTGAGCCAGTGACCTAACCTAACCTAACCGTGACCTTTACCTTTGACCCTGTGACCTTTACCAGGTGACCTTTGACCCCGTGACATTGACCTCGTGACCTTGACCTTTAGCCCTGTGACCTTGACCCCATGACCTTGACCTTTTACTCCGTCAACTTTGACCCAATGACCTAACGTAACCTAACCTAAACTAACGTAACTGCGTGACCTTGACCTTTGACCCTTTGGACCTTGACCACGTGTCATTGACCTTTCACCTGACTCCGTGAGCTAAGCTAACCTAATCTAAAGAAACCTAACTCTGTGACCTTGACCTTTGACGCCAAGACATTTAATCCCGTGACCTTTGACCCTGTAACCTTGACCTCGTGACCCGGTGACCTAACCTAAACTAACCTAAACTAACTTAACTCCGTAACCTTGACCATTGACCTTTGAGCCCGTGACCTTGACGCCGTGACCCCATCAAAAACCCGTAAGTGGCTGACCCGACTTTGACGCGACCCCGTGACCTTGACCTTTGAACAATGACCTTTACCATTGACCCCAAGATGGCCGCCAGTGTCCTTGACCGCGACCTTTGACCTTTGACGTTTGCAAGTAGTTATTTTTAATTTTTTTCATTAATTCCTAAAATATGCAATTAAAAATTCATTATAAATTAAACTAATGACGTCACCACCTTCATTCTTCGATATAATGTGGTTGACGTCGATGACGTCATTTCATAAAAGTCTCACGACTCTATGACGGTTAGAAGTATTTTATTTGATTTTTTATTTCATTCCGTAACTATGTAATTAAAAAATCAATATAAAATAAACTAACGATGTCGTCACCTTAATTCCTAGATATAAGATGGCCCACGTCGATGACTTCATGTCATAAAAGAGACATGACGCTATGACGTCGGGAAGTATTTATTTTGATTTTTTGTTTCATTACGAAACTATGCAATTATAAAATAAACTAATGACGTCATCACGTTCATTCCTGGATATAAGATGGCCGACATGGATGTCGTCATGTCATAAAGACTTGATGACTCTATGACGTCAGGAAGTATTTATTTCGATTTTTTTTATTCCGAAACTATGCAATTAAAAAATCAATATAAAATAAACTAATGACGTCAGCACCTCCATTCGTAGATATAATGTGGCCGACGTCGATGACTTGATGTCATAAAAGTCTCACGACCCTATGACGTTCTTAAGTATTTTATATGATTTTTTATTTGATTTCGTAACTTTGGAATTAAAAAATCAATATAAATTAAACTAATGACGTAATCACCTCCATTCCTAGATATAAGATGGCCAACGTCGATGACTTCATGTCATTAAATAGGCATGACCCCATGACGTCAGCAAGTATTTATTATGATTTTTTGTTTGATTACGAAACTATGCAATTATAAAATAAAGTAATGACGGGACCACCTCAATTCCTTAATATAAGATGGCCGACGTCGAGGACGTCATGTCATAAAGACTTCATGACTCTATGACGTCAGGAAGTATTTATTTCGATTTTTTTTATTCCGAAACTATGCAATTAAAAAATCAATATAAAATAAACTAATGACGTCAGCACCTCCATTCGTAGATATAATGTGGCCGACGTCGATGACTTGATGTCATAAAAGTCTCACGACCCTATGACGTTCTTAAGTATTTTATTTGATTTTTTATTTGATTTCGTAACTTTGCAATTAAAAAAATCAATATAAATTAAACTAATGACGTAATCACCTCCATTCCTAGATATAAGATGGCCAACGTCGATGACTTCATGTCATTAAATAGGCATGACCCCATGACGTCAGCAAGTATTTATTATGATTTTTTGTTGGATTACGAAACTATGCAATTATAAAATAAACTAATGACGGTCATCACGTTCAATTTCTGGATATAAGATGGCCGACGTGGATGACGTCATGTCATAAAGACTTCATGACTCTATGACGTCAGCAAGTATTTATTTCGATTTTTTTTATTCCGAAACTATGCAATTAAAAAATCAATATAAAATAAACTAATGACGTCAGCACCTCCATTCGTAGATATAATGTGGCCGACGTCGATGACTTGATGTCATAAAAGTCTCACGACCCTATGACGTTCTTAAGTATTTTATTTGATTTTTTATTTGATTTCGTAACTTTGCAATTAAAAAAATCAATATAAATTAAACTAATGACGTAATCACCTCCATTCCTAGATATAAGATGGCCAACGTCGATGACTTCATGTCATTAAATAGGCATGACCCCATGACGTCAGCAAGTATTTATTATGATTTTTTGTTGGATTACGAAACTATGCAATTATAAAATAAAGTAATGACGGGACCACCTCAATTTCTTAATATAAGATGGCCGACGTCGAGGACGTCATGTCATAAAGACTTCATGACTCTATGACGTCAGGAAGTATTTATTTCGATTTTTTTATTCCGAAACTATGCAATTAAAAAATCAATATAAAATAAACTAATGACGTCAGCACCTCCATTCGTAGATATAATGTGGCCGACGTCGATGACTTGATGTCATAAAAGTCTCACGACCCTATGACGTTCTTAAGTATTTTATTTGATTTTTTATTTGATTTCGTAACTTTGCAATTAAAAAATCAATATAAATTAAACTAATGACGTAATCACCTTCATTCCTACATATAAGATGGGTGACGTCGATGACTTCATGTCATAAAATAGGCATGACCCCATGACGTCAGCAAGTATTTATTATGATTTTTTGTTTAATTACAATACTATGCAATTATAAAATAAAGTAATGATGGGACCACCTCAATTACTCAATATAAGATGGCCGACGTCGAGGACGTCATGTCAAAAAAACGTCATGACCCTATGACGTCAGCAAGTATTTATTTCGATTTTTTTTATTCCGAAACTATGCAAATAAAAAATTCATTATAAAATAAACTAATGACTGTAGAATATTGCGTATTTTATGGAATATTGCCCATGTCCCTGGCATTGTACTACACGAGTCTTGTATTTTTCTGAATTCAGGAAGATATCTCGCGCCGGTGTTAGGCTTACCTTCGAATCACCAGACTGTTTTTAGTTATAATTCGGCACTGGGGTGCGTCACCAGGTTCGTAATTTTTTCCCAGATTGCCCCTTAGGTGTAGATGCTTTGACGTGAATCTCATGGTGTTCGGACTCTTTGAACCGACGGGATAGCCGTTTCAAGTATATAGGTCAAATTGTTCGGACGACCTTGAAAAAAATATCAAAGATGGCGGACGACGTACTCTTTCGAAAGACGTATCGGTCAACTTGCTAGGATTTTTTCGTCAAGAGTTATAAAAGTTTCCGTAAAACTCAGATTACGCGTATTTCGGCTCTTGACCCTTAGTCGTGGGGTCAATGACCTTGCAACTATTTTTATAAAATTCCATTTTGAATTACCTATCCAACGGTATAAGGTTCGTTGACCTCGGTTCGGTACTTATTTAAATATTGAGATTTGTAGCCTTCATGTGACATTGTGCACGACCGATACCAAACTCAGAATTTGGGGTATTTTGGGGTTTTCACAATTGACCTCTAATCTTTCGATTATCGATTCGATTGTTATATGCACTTGTTCCCTGTCGTCCCTGGACTCGACAGACACCAGTCTCGTCCTGTATGATGCTTGTTTCGCTAAATAAACGACGTTTTAAGTTCCAGCCATGTGCTTTTCTTTGTTTTTTCTTTGTAAACAATCTTGGAAAAATTCCAATCTATTATTGGACCTCCCGGGCTTAATTTTGGGTCTAGAGACTCGATCTTTGTGTCAATCGTGAGCTCTCGTCGGGAAGAAGGATCGACGAGTGTAGTTTGAATCGGATCGAGCCGATATTTTTTTTTATTGAGCAGTTTATGTTATCCCCATAGGAATGCATGTGTTTCTATTTTGTGACCTCCTGGGCTTAATTTTCGGTCTAGAGACTCAATCTTTGTGTCAAACGTGAGCTCTCGGGTAGTAGAAGGAGCGATGAGTGTAGTTTCAATCGGATCGAGTCTATATTTTACTGTACGAGCAAGTATGCAATCCCCCATAGGAATGCATGTGTTTCTATTTTGTGACCTCCTGGGCTTAATTTTCGGTCTAGAGACTCAATCTTTGTGTCAAACGTGAGCTCTCGGGTAGTAGAAGGAGCGATGAGTGTAGTTTTCATCGGATCGAGTCTATATTTTATTGTACGAGCAAGTATGCAATCCCCCATAGCAATGCATGTATTTCTTTTTTTTTCTTCTATTTCGGCTCACCGCTTCTCCGGCTTAGGTTTTATTGACAAAACTGTTTTTGTTTCTTGTATAGCACCGGCCAATGATCGTTTCACAAGTTATTTGAAAAGTTTATCTGGTCTGGATGTTGAATGGCGTCACGTACGGCTCCTGTAGCCGAAGGAATTTTTTCTCGGCTTTGGAACCTCCTTTCGTAAAGTTATCTGAAATGAAAGAAGTGTCCCCTTATACCTAGGTACCTGTAAAGTTTCAAGCCTTCAGCTCCACCGGTTTTCTCTGGAGAGCCCTGAATGTCCAAATTTCGTACGCATACAGTTACGACGTAAAACCAATTTTCGACCTTGCGTCTCTAATTTACGTTCTTTTGGTCTAATGACTGTCTTTTCATTTGACGGTGATGGCAAACATCCTGTGGGGACGAAGCGAGCACTTTGGAAAGGCTTTTCTGTACGCGACAGCTGTCCGCAGACTTGACGAGACGGGCGCACGTACTACTTGGCCGACACATTTTTTTCTCGGCTTTGGCGTTTTCTTACGTAAATTCCTTTCGAATAGAGCTCGAGTACGTATGTCCCATTGTAGCCGAGAAGTTTCAACGCTTCACGTCCAACGGTGTTCCCTCGACAGACCCCGACGTCCCAAGGCGTGGGCGTGCGGAGTGGTGCGGCAAACCTTTTTGGCACCCTGCGTCTTCAAATCACGTTTGTTTGCAATAAAATGTATTTTGGTATGTTACGGTGATGGCCAAGTGACGCCCAGGCCACAGTTTTCACCTGTCCAGTGTCTCTTTATACCCAAACTGCATACCCCCCCCTCGGCCAAATGTCGTAAAATGAGCACTACCCTCAGCGTTTGGTCTTATTAAGGTAACTTCCAGATAAGCTGTCTTAACGAACCCGGGCTCGTTCGTTAGATGAGGAAACGAACAAGTCGCGTCAAAAAGAATCATCGTTCTAGGACTCTTGGTTACCGAGCCATCACCACTACAACACCAACAGCTGACGTGGTCGTCAAGCCGGGACGGCACCAAAATCAACGATTTCGATTTTTTTACGGAAAAATCACGTTAGCTGTACGTCCTATCGATGTGCACACGATTTCTTTATTACAAGTTCTCACTTACCTCGAAGCATCGTAATCCAAGGAGTCTTCGTTTTCAGTACACATCGAAAACAAAAAACAGCCGATTTCTCCGAGCAGAGAAACCTGACATTTTATTAGACCAATAAAAGCACTTTCGCGCGAAGCTGTCTCGATGATATCGGGCACACACCTTCCCAATCGTAGCGCGACCCTGCCTTGAAATTCGGAAGTTTCTAGGTGCAGTAGTTTTTTAATTACGAATTAATTAGTTACCGGCAGTTCTTTTGAAGTTCAGTTGGTGACCCTATTATTGTTGATAAGCTCGCGATTCACATAAGCTAACACGATTTCACTGCACACACATCTTGCTTGGATGTAGTTTGCACGAACACGATCGATGAATCCACTCCGGAGGTCTTGATTATCCACAGGTGAGGCAGGTGAAGTTGCAGGAGGTCGTTGATCTGGGAGTCCAAATCGCAAAACCTGTTTTCGTTAATAAAACGAGTTTCACACGAGCTGTCTCGACCAAACCGGCACCGTTCGTCCCAAATTCCAGCGCGATCCTCCGGTGAATTTTTCAGCGTTCTAGCTATCATACTTTCATTTTTACGAATATTTTTCAGATTTACACCTCTCGGCCAAAACCCCATTGAGCGAAGCCGCTAAACTAAAGTTTCAAAATCATACTTTCAGATGTGCTACATGGACGAGCTTGGGCTCGAATGTTCCTTGCAAATTCTTATCACCTCCCCGTAAAAGGAATCATTCTAGCTATCATAGTTTACGAGCTAGGTGCGATAGCATCATCCTGGGTTCGGAAAATACTGGAGGCGGCCATGTTGCTTTTTGCAACACCTGTCCAAAACCAGGAATGTGCTCTAACTTTCTTAATACTCTACATAAATACTTGAAACTTGTTGTGGAATACGGGACTCGATGTCCTTTTCATAAATGAGACAAGTCCCAAATTCCTAGCTTTGATTTCAATTAACTGGGAATTAATCATTTATTTCCAACATTCAGTTCTAAGAGATACTAATATGCTTAAAAAAATCGTAGAAAATCAGGAATTCGTGCCAGGAGTGCGCGCTTTGGACCATAGGTGCGGGACATCGAGCCCACCATTTGACCCAATTTCCAAGTTTCTATTTTTTTTTTTTTTTTTTTTTTTATAAGTCCAACATGGGGAAACTTTGACGGCCTCCCCTTCGGAGGAAAAAAATCGCGTTTTTTCCATACTTCTGGAAATCATTCCCCTCATGGAGATCTACAACTTTTTCTCCTGAAATTTTTCTATATAGCCGACCGTTGACCTTAAAAAAAATCGTAAAGGTTTTTCGCTCTTGGCCGCAGACGCCTCTAGCGCCCTTAATACTTAGGCTGGAGACTTCGTTCATGGCTTAAAAAAACTAGTTTTTGAGCTCTATCGATTGATGGTTCATTTTTTACGATCGGAGCGGTAAAAAAAAAGATATGAATTTTTCAAAATTTTTGAAAAGTGACTTTTTTTAAAACGCGTATAAAAGAAAAACTACATGTCGAAAAAATTTCAATTTCTGATATTATCCGTCCAGGATTATTGTCTACCACATATATTTTTTCCAGATCTTAATGCCTAGCCGTTTTCGATTTAGCCGAAGTTAGGGTTAACCGCTCCGTTTTTTCGAAAACTAAAAATGCTCGGATTTCGACGGGAGTTGGAGCGTTGGTTTCGTAGATTTTTTCTAGGTTTCAAAATGGAGCTTGTAGAACTTTTCTATATCTCAGAAACCCTTAGTCCTATAAGAAAAATTTTTGTACCAATAGATTTTTGAGAATTTTTCAGTCCCAGGCACGTTTAGTTTTCGTTTCTACGATGTTTTTTAGATTTTTCACAGTTTTTCGCGGTTTAAGGCTTAATGCATAGTCATGTCTGCATGAAAAAATTCCATGTGCTACATCATTTCATCCTCTATCTATAGATACCAAAAACATGTTTCTAAAAATGTTTTAAGTATTTTTACCGATTTTTTTAAAGTGTTGGAAAAAACAAAATATTTTTTTTATTTATTTTCAACATAATTCATATCTTTGTATTATTTTTCTCTATTTAATTCCTAAATATTGTGTTATTCTGAAATTTCTTTATATTTTTTATTTAATGAAATTACCTATGCAATTAAAATTCATTATAAAATACACTAATGACGTCACCACCTCCATACTCAAATATAGAATGGCCGACGTCGATGACGTCATGTCATAAAAGTCTCACGACCCTATGACGTTCTTAAGTATTTTATTTGATTTTTTATTTGATTTCGTAACTTTGCAATTAAAAAATCAATATAAATTAAACTAATGACGTAATCACCTTCATTCCTACATATAAGATGGGTGACGTCCATGACGTCATGTCATAGAAGAGGAATGACCCCATGACGTCAGCAAGTATTTTTTTTATTTTTTGTTTGATTACGAAACTATGCAATTATAAAATAAACTAATGACGTCACCACGTTCAATTCCTGAATATAAGATGGCCGACGTCGAGGACGTCATGTCAAAAAAACGTCATGACCCTATGACGTCAGCAAGTATTTATTTCGATTTTTTTTTATTCCGAAACTATGCAAATAAAAAATTCATTATAAAATAAACTAATGACGTCACCACCTCAATTCTTAGATATGAGGTGGCCTACGTCGACGAGGTCATGCGATGAATTTTTCATGACCCTATGACGTCATCAAGTTTTTTTATTCAATTTTTCTTAGATTGCTAAAGTACAGAACTAGTAATGTAATTATAAATTAAACTAATGACGTTATCACCTCAATTCTTAGATATAAGATGGCCCACGTCGATGACTTCATGTCATAAAAGAGTCATGACCCCATGACGTCAGCAAGTATTTATTATGATTTTTTGTTTGATTACGAAACTATGCAATTATAAAATAAACTAATGACGGTACCACTTCAATTCCTAAATATAAAATGGCCGACATCGAGGACGTCATGTCAAAAAAACGTCATGACCCTATGACGTCAGCAAGTATTTATTTCGAATTTTTTTTATTCCGAAACTATGCAAATAAAAAATTCATTATAAAATAAACTAATGACGTCACCACCTCGATTATTAAATATAATGTGGCCGACGTCGATGACGTCATCTCATAAAATCGTCATGACCCTATGACGTCAGCAAGTTTTTTTATTCAATTTTTCTTAGATTTCCAAAGTGCTGAACTACTAATATAATTATAAAATCATGTAATCACCTTATCACCTCCTTCTTTTTATATAAGATGGTCGTCGTCGATGACGTCATTTGATGAAATACTCGTGACCCTATGACGTCAGCAAGTATTTATTTTGATTTTTTATTTGATTCCATAACTATGCAATTATAAAATAAAATAATGACGTCAGCACGTCCGTTCTTGAATATAATATGGCCGACTTAAATGACGTCATGTCATAAAAACGTCATGACCCTATGACGTCAGCAAGTATTTATTTCGATTTTTTTTATTCCAAAAGTATGCAAATAAAAATTCATTATAAAATAAACTAATGACGTCACCACCTCCATTCTTATATATAAGGTGGCCTACATCAACGACATCATCTCATAAAATCGTCATGACCCTATGACGTCATCAAGGTTTTTTATTTAATTCTTTTTAGATTCCTTAATTACACAAGTACTAATATAATTTTAATTGAACTAACTACGTTGTTGCTCTGCATGATAAAATTCACTGTGCTACATCATTCAATCCTCTATCTATAGATATTAAAAACATTTGTTTTAAAACTTTTAGGTATTTTTACTGAATTTTTTAAAGTGTTCAGAAAAAGAAATTATTTTTTTTATTTAAATTTAACATTATACAAATCTTTGTAATAATTTTCTGTGTTAACTCATTAAATAGTAATTTTCTGTGAAAATGTTTTATATTTTTTTAATTTTTTTTTACTTTATATTTTTTCTTTATTTCTTATTTAACTTTTTATTTTTTATTTTTATATTTTCATGTTTTAAATAATATTTCTTATTTTTATTCATTATTTTTTTTTATTTTTAATCATTATTTCTTTTTTTTTTTTTTTTTATAACCTAGCCTAATCTACCCTAGAATACACTAGCATTCTTTTATTTTTATTTTTATTAATATTTTTTTTTATTTTTATTCTTTATTTAATATATTTTTATTATTAATATTATTATTTTTTATTTTTTTTTACAGAATAGCCATTCATGGTCTAACCTAACCTAACCTAACCTAACCTAACCTAACCTAACCTAACCTAACCTAACCTAACCTAACCTAACCCAACCCAACCCAACCCAACCCAACCCAACCCAACCCAACCTAACCCAACCTCCAACCTAACCCAACCTAACCTAACCTAACCTAACCTAATCCTAACCTAACCCAATCCAACCTAACCTAACCTAACTCTGTGACCTTGACCTTCAACCCTGTGACCTTGATCTTTGACCCCGCCACCTTAACCTCGTGACCTTGACGTTTGACCTCGTTAGCTTGACCCCGTGACCTTGACGTTTGACCTCGTGACCTTTGACCCTGTGACCTAACCTAATGTAACTCCGTGACATTGACCTTTGACCTTGTGACCTTTGACCTTTTAAGCCGTGAGCCAGTGACCTAACCTAACCTAACCTTGTGACCTTTGACCCTGTGACCTTTACCAGGTGACCTTTGACCCCGTGACATTGACCTCGTGACCTTGACCTTTAGCCCTGTGACCTTGACCCCATGACCTTGACCTTTTACTCCGTCAACTTTGACCCAATGACCCTGACCCGTAACCTAACCTAACCTAACCTAACTGCGTGACCTTGACCTTGACCTTTGACCTTGACCACGTGTCATTGACCTTTCACCTGACTCCGTGAGCTAAGCTAACCTAACCTAAAGAAACCTAACTCTGTGACCTTGACCTTTGACCCCAAGATATTTGATCCCGTGACCTTTGACCCTGTGACCTTGACCTCGTGACCCGGTGACCTAACCTAAACTAACCTAAACTAACTTAACTCCGTAACCTTGACCATTGACCTTTGAGCCCGTGACCTTGACGCCTTGACTTTGACATTGACCCCGTGACCTTGACGTTTGATCTTGACCTTGACCCCGTGACCCCGTCAAAAACCCGTAAGTGGCTGACCCGACTTTGACGCGACCCCGTGACCTTGACCTTTGAACAATGACCTTTACCATTGATCCCAAGATGGCCGCCAGTGTCCTTGACCGCGACCTTTGACCTTTGACGTTTGCAAGTAGTTATTTTTCATTTTTTAATTAATTCCTAAAATATGCAATTAAAAATTCATTATAAATTAAACTAATGACGTCACCACCTTCATTCTTCGAAATATAGGATGGCAGACGTCGATGACGTCATGTCATAAAAGACTCACGACCTTATGACGGTCAGAAAGTATTTATATTTGATTTTTTACTTGATTCCATAACTATGCCAATAAAAAATCAATATAAATTAAAGTAATGACGTCATCACCTCGATTCCTAAATATAAGATGGCCGACGTCGATGACGTCATGTGATAAAAGAGGCATGAGGCTATGACGCTCGGGAAATATTTATTTTGATTTTTTGTTTGATTACTAAACTATGCAATTATAAAATAAACTAATCACAGTCACCACGTTCAATTCCTAAATATGAAGATGGCCGACATGGATGACGTCATGTCGTAAAAACGTCAACGACTCTATGACGTCAGGAAGTATTTATTTCGATTTTTTTATATTCCGAAACTATGCAATTAAAAAATCAATATAAAATAAACTAATGACGCCAGCACCTCCATTCGTAGATATAATGTGGCCGACGTCGATGACTTGATGTCATAAAAGTCTCACGACCCTATGACGTTCTTAAGTATTTTATTTGATTTTTTATTTGATTTCGTAACTTTGCAATTAAAAAATCAATATAAATTAAACTAATGACGTAATCACCTCCATTCCTATATATAAGATGGCCAACGTCGATGACTTCATGTCATAAAAGAGGCATGACCCCATGACGTCAGCAAGTATTTATTATGATTTTTTGTTTGATTACGAAACTATGCAATTATAAAATAAACTAATGACGTCATCACGTTCATTCCTGGATATAAGATGGCCGACGTCGATGACGTCATGTCATAAAGACTTCATGACTCTATGACGTCAGGAAGTATTTATTTCGATTTTTTTTTATTCCGAAACTATGCAATTAAAAAATCAATATAAAATAAACTAATGACGTCAGCACCTCCATTCGTAGATATAATGTGGCCGACGTCGATGACTTGATGTCATAAACTTCTCACGACCCTATGACGTTCTTAAGTATTTTATTTGATTTTTATTTGATTTCGTAACTTTGCAATTAAAAAAATCAATATAAATTAAACTAATGACAGTAATCACCTTCATTCCTACATATAGGATGGGTGACGTCGATGACTTCATGTCATAAAAGACGCGTGACCCCGTGACGTCAGCAAGTATTTTTTATGATTTTTTGTTTGATTACGAAACTATGCAATTATAAAATAAACTAATGACGTCATCACGTTCATTTCTGGATATAAGATGGCCGACGTGGATGTCGTCATGTCATAAAGATTTCATGACTCTATGACGTCAGGAAGTATTTATTTCGATTTTTTTTATTCCGAAACTATGCAATTAAAAAATCAATATAAAATAAACTAATGACGTCAGCACCTCCATTCGTAGATATAATGTGGCCGACGTCGATGACTTGATGTCATAAAAGTCTCACGACCCTATGACGTTCTTAAGTATTTTATTTGATTTTTTATTTGATTTCGTAACTTTGCAATTAAAAAAATCAATATAAATTAAACTAATGACGTAATCACCTCCATTCCTAGATATAAGATGGCCAACGTCGATGACTTCATGTCATTAAATAGGCATGACCCCATGACGTCAGCAAGTATTTATTATGATTTTTTGTTGGATTACGAAACTATGCAATTATAAAATAAACTAATGACGTCATCACGTTCATTTCTGGATATAAGATGGCCGACGTGGATGTCGTCATGTCATAAAGATTTCATGACTCTATGACGTAAGGAAGTATTTATTTCGATTTTTTTATTCCGAAACTATGCAATTAAAAAATCAATATAAAATAAACTAATGACGTCAGCACTTCCATTCGTAGATATAATGTGGCCGACGTCGATGACTTGATGTCATAAAAGTCTCACGACCCTATGACGTTCTTAAGTATTTTATTTGATTTTTTTATTTGTTTTCGTAACTTTGCAATTAAAAAATCAATATAAATTAAACTAATGACGTAATCACCTTCATTCCTACATATAAGATGGGTGACGTCGATGACTTCATGTCATTAAATAGGCATGACCCCATGACGTCAGCAAGTATTTATTATAATTTTTTGTTTAATTACAATACTATGCAATTATAAAATAAAGTAATGATGGGACCACCTCAATTACTCAATATAAGATGGCCGACGTCGAGGACGTCATGTCAAAAAAACGTCATGACCCTATGACGTCAGCAAGTATTTATTTCGATTTTTTTTTATTCCGAAACTATGCAAATAAAAAATTCATTATAAAATAAACTAATGACTGTAGAATATTGCGTATTTTATGGAATATTGCCCATGTCCCTGGCATTGTACTACACGAGTCTTGTATTTTTCTGAATTCGGGAAGATATCTCGCGCCGGTGTTAGGCTTACCTTCGAATCACCAGACTGTTTTTAGTTATAATTCGGCACTGGGGTGCGTCACCAGGTTCGTAACTTTTTTCCCAGATTGCCCCTTAGGTGTAGATGCTTTGACGTGAATCTCATGGTGTTCGGACTCTTTGAACCGACGGGATAGCCGTTTCAAGTATATAGGTCAAATTGTTCGGACGACCTTGAAAAAAATATCAAAGATGGCGGACGACGTACTCTTTCGAAAGACGTATCGGTCGACTTGCTAGGATTTTTTCGTCAAGAGTTATAAAAGTTTCCGTAAAACTCAGATTACGCGTATTTCGGCTCTTGACCCTTAGTCGTGGGGTCAATGACCTTGCAACTATTTTTATAAAATTCCATTTTGAATTACCTATCCAACGGTATAAGGTTCGTTGACCTCGGTTCGGTACTTATTTAAATATTGAGATTTGTAGCCTTCATGTGACATTGTGCACGACCGATACCAAACTCAGAATTTGGGGCATTTTGGGGTTTTCACAATTGACCTCTAATCTTTCGATTATCGATTCGATTGTTATATGCACTTGTTCCCTGTCGTCCCTGGACTCGACAGACACCAGTCTCGTCCTTTATGATGCATGTTTCGCTAAATAAACGACGTTTTAAGTTCCAGCCATGTGCTTTTCTTTGTTTTTTCTTTGTAAGCAATCTTGGAAAAATTCCAATCTATTATTGGACCTCCCGGGCTTAATTTTGGGTCTAGAGACTCGATCTTTGTGTCAATCGTGAGCTCTCGTCGGGAAGAAGGATCGACGAGTGTAGTTTGAATCGGATCGAGCCGATATTTTTTTTTATTGAGCAGTTTATGTTATCCCCATAGGAATGCATGTGTTTCTATTTTGTGACCTCCTGGGCTTAATTTTCGGTCTAGAGACTCGATCTTTGTGTCAAACGTGAGCTCTCGGGTAGTAGAAGGAGCGATGAGTGTAGTTTCAATCGGATCGAGTCTATATTTTACTGTACGAGCAAGTATGCAATCCCCCATAGGAATGCATGTGTTTCTATTTTGTGACCTCCTGGGCTTAATTTTCGGTCTAGAGACTCAATCTTTGTGTCAAACGTGAGCTCTCGGGTAGTAGAAGGAGCGATGAGTGTAGTTTTCATCGGATCGAGTCTATATTTTATTGTACGAGCAAGTATGCAATCCCCCATAGCAATGCATGTATTTCTTTTTTTTTCTTCTATTTCGGCTCACCGCTTCTCCGGCTTAGGTTTTATTGACAAAACTGTTTTTGTTTCTTGTATAGCACCGGCCAATGATCGTTTCACAAGTTATTTGAAAAGTTTATCTGGTCTGGATGTTGAATGGCGTCACGTACGGCTCCTGTAGCCGAAGGAATTTTTTTCTCGGCTTTGGAACCTCCTTTCGTAAAGTTATCTGAAATGAAAGAAGTGTCCCCTTATACCTAGGTACCTGTAAAGTTTCAAGCCTTCAGCTCCACCGGTTTTCTCTGGAGAGCCCTGAATGTCCAAATTTCGTACGCATACAGTTACGACGTAAAACCAATTTTCGACCTTGCGTCTCTAATTTACGTTCTTTTGGTCTAATGACTGTCTTTTCATTTGACGGTGATGGCAAACATCCTGTGGGGACGAAGCGAGCACTTTGGAAAGGCTTTTCTGTACGCGACGGCTGTCCGCAGACTTGACGAGACGGGCGCACGTACTACTTGGCCGACACATTTTTTTCTCGGCTTTGGCGTTTTCTTACGTAAATTCCTTTCGAATAGAGCTCGAGTACGTACGTCCCATTGTAGCCGAGAAGTTTCAACGCTTCACGTCCAACGGTGTTCCCTCGACAGACCCCTACGTCCCAAGGCGTGGGCGAGGCGTGTGCGGCAAACCTTTTTGGCACCCTGCGTCTTCAAATCACGTTTGTTTGCAATAAAATGTATTTTGGTATGTTACGGTGATGGCCAAGTGACGCCCAGGCCACAGTTTTCACCTGTCCAGTGTCTCTTTATACCCAAACTGCATACCCCCCCCCTCGGCCAAATGTCGTAAAATGAGCACTACCCTCAGCGTTTGGTCTTATTAAGGTAACTTCCAGATAAGCTGTCTTAACGAACCCGGGCTCGTTCGTTAGATGAGGAAACGAACAAGTCGCGTCAAAAAGAATCATCGTTCTAGGACTCTTGGTTACCGAGCCATCACCACTACAACACCAACAGCTGACGTGGTCGTCAAGCCGGGACGGCACCAAAATCAACGATTTCGATTTTTTACGGAAAAATCACGTTAGCTGTACGTCCTATCGATGTGCACACGATTTCTTTATTACAAGTTCTCACTTACCTCGAAGCATCGTAATCCAAGGAGTCTTGGTTTTCAGTACACATCGAAAACAAAAAACAGCTGATTTCTCCGAGCAGAGAAACCTGACATTTTATTAGACCAATAAAAGCACTTTCGCGCGAAGCTGTCTCGATGATATCGGGCACACACCTTCCCAATCGTAGCGCGACCCTGCCTTGAAATTCGGAAGTTTCTAGGTGCAGTAGTTTTTTAATTACGAATTAATTAGTTTACCGGCAGTTCTTTTGAAGTTCAGTTGGTGACCCTATTATT